>PITA01008740.1:0-82327 GCA_004023965.1 Spilogale gracilis
CCACTCTAAGATACCGCCTTACACCAGTCAGAATGGCCAAAATTAACAAGACAGAAAACAACAAGTGTTGGAGAGGCTGCGGAGAAAGGGGAACCCTCTTACACTGTTGGTGGGAATGTAAACTGGTACAGCCGCTTTGGAAAACAGTGTGGAGATTCCTTAAAAAATTAAAGATAGAGCTACCCTATGACCCTGCAATCACATTACTGGGCATTTACCCCAAAGATACGGATGTAGTGGAAAGAAGGGCCATATGCACCCCAATGTTCATCGCAGCAATGGCCACAATCGCCAAACTGTGGAAAGAGCCAAGGTGCCCATCAACAGATGAATGGATAAAGAAGATGTGGTACATATATACAATGGAATACTATGCCTCCATCAGAAAGGACGAATATCCAACTTTTGTAGCAACATGAACCGGACTGGAAGAGATTATGCTGAGTGAAATAAGCCAAGAAGAGAAAGTCAAGTATCGCATGGTTTCACTTACCTGCGGTGCATGAGGGGTAAACTGGAAGACAGGGGGAGAAGGAAAGTAAATGGGAACTAGGGTAATCTAGGGAGGGAAAGGAAACAACAGAGACTTTGGACACAAAAACAAACTGAGGGACTTGGAGGGAGGGGGTTGGAGGGATGGGAGAGCCTGGTGGTGGATACTTGGGACACCTAAAGCGTGGAGCACTGGGTGTGGGGAGTGGGGAATGAATCTTGGAACACTGGAAAAAAAATTTAGTAACAATAAAAAAAAGGACAATGAAATATAAAGTACTTCATATGTATTGAGCACAGAGTAAGACTAACAATATTCACTGTTATTACTAGTATGCTCAATGTGTGGTTGTAGGATGATGATAGGCTGGGAAAGACCTTTTATAAACTACATCAAGGTTTTGGGCTGTACCCTGTAGACATTAGAGGTTATTTCAATATGGAGATGAAGGAGAGATCCATTTTTAGTGCCTTGTCATTCTGCTAGACTTATGAGAGTCAATTTCAAGGGAGCAGCGATTTTCCTAAACTCTTATAAGTCCATTACATGGCTACTCTCACATGATTGGGGCATGGTCACAAGCTCTTCTTATTTTAAACTGACACTGGCTTCAAGTTTATCATTATTTACTAGTTTTGATTGCAAGTCAATGTGAGTCAAATTACTTCCTTTTATAACATTTCTTAGGCTCCTTGTATTTGATTGACTGCTTGGAGACATTCGAATGCACAGTCATGCAACCAGAGCCCATCAGGGCTGGAAGCAGCTTTGGAGATGCACTCGTCCAAGTTCTTTGCTTTCCAGATAAAGAAACTGAGAGCCAAAGAGGGGGTGGTGGTTGATTTTTCTAGAGTCAACAATGCTCCTGGCAGTAATTGTTAGTATTTTGGGGTGATAAGTAACCATGACCCTCTCCTTACTCTGAGCTTGGAACTAATAGAGAAAGAAGACATAGGGATCTGATGGGAGCAGATAAAAATATTGGCTTTCTTACTTAATGAAATGAGAGAGTACAAGTTGATATGTAATCAAATGGCCTTAGCTCTGAATATCAATACATTTGACAAGTGCTGGTAAAACAGCCATTTACCCTACAGGTATTCTTTGCCTTTCTCCCTTGTCAGCAGAGCTGAAAGTACTTCCATTCCCAGACTTTCTTATAGCTAGGACATGAGTATGTGGCCTGATTCTGGCTGAGTGACTAAAGCGAAAATCAGCAAGAAACTTCTGTGAGATTTTTCCTCTCTTAAAAGAGAAATGCTTGTGACAGGTGCTTTCCTTTCCTTATTCCCTTACTTTCCTCCTTCCATCCTCCTTCCCTCCCTCTTTTCCTTCCTTCCTTCCTTCCTTCCTTCCTTCCTTCCTTCCTTCCTTCCTTCCTTCCTTTTTCCTTCCTTCCTTCTTTCCTTTTCTCCTCTTCCTCCTCCTCCTTCCTCTTCTTCCTCCTCTTTTTCTTGTTTTGTTTTGTTTTGGGACCTCGTTGCTGAAGGGCACTTGGTTTGGAGCTGAAACAGGTCATGATGGGAGGCATGCCAACATGTTCAGAGGGAAGACCAGGAGAATGCAAAACCCCTGGGTCCTTGATGATGGTGGTTGAGCAGCCACACTAATGCCCATCTCCCTGATTCTGGACTTCTTCCTACTTAAACTTACATATGTTTATGCCACTGTCAGTGCTTTGTCCTTGGTACTTGCAGCCAGAACCATCCTCACTGATAAATCTACCTGAACTCTGAATCTCCAGGACGTTGAGTCACCATGTTTGTTTATTCCTCAATCTCACCAACTGATCAGATAAGAGACTCATGGTGGGAGTGTGGAGTAGAAAGACAGAAGCCTGAAGTGTTCTATGCACTCTCTTCTCTCTTGCCTGCTATGAACAAGTGGGAATGGGAGATGAGTACCCCTCTCCCTAACCAACCCAAATAAAAGGTCTTTGGAAGACAAAGATTAGACGGGAGTCTCGAAATAAAAGGTCTTGTCATTCTTTAAATTGAAGAATTAGATCCATACTTTTATGTGATGAACACAGTTGAACTGAGTGTGTGTGTGTATGTTTGTGTGGACTCTGACAGTACTTCTAAAGCTTCACTCTTCTGGCTTTGTCTACTTTAGGCCTCTTCAACCTTCAAGGCAATTCAGAAAGCAGAGCATTAACAAGAGCATTAGGCACGCCTGAAATACGCATCTTGTTTCCAGAGTGCTGGACATGAACAATGCAAAGAGGGTGAATCTAGGGACTACATCTTTGAGGCACAGTCATTTCATTGTGAAATTTTTTTCTTTAATTTTGCCTAAAGAGGAACAGATTATTAAAATTATGTCATTGCCCATCAGGCTGTCAGAAAAGCCTGAACTTTTTTTTTTTTTTTTTTTTAAGTGAGCTACAGAAGAACAGAAGTGAAGGAAGGAAGGGGCTGGCTGCCAATCAAATCTAATTTCCATACTCTCCACATATCTTTGATGAGCTATTTCAAGCTGCAAAAAGGGAAATTGTTTTTCTGCTTCCAAGAAATTGAAGTTAGTCATGAAACCCAACCAAACAGACCAAGGTGCCAAGAAGTACCAAGAAGCATATGTATGCCCTGCCTCACCACTCACATGGAGGGACCTATTAAAATTGGGAGTGTTTGGTGGGGTGAGGGTGGAAGCCATCAGGTTCAAAATCCTTTGGTCAGAAAGATGATAATGGGGAAGGTGGGCCCTGGCCCTGCTCCCTGGGCCCAGTGCTTCCAAGCCTGCTTTTTGCCATAGTAGTCCACACCTCCATGTGTGGGCCTCATACAACACTAACTCACAGGGTAGGGTCTTCTGTGATGACACCTGCACCGGCCCCCTGCATTCTTATTTCAATATGGGAAAACAACTCTTTTTTTTTTTTTTTTTTTAATATTTTTTTAAAGATTTTATTTATTTGACAGAGAGAAACACAGCCAGAGAGGGAACACAAGCAGGGGGAGTGAGAGAGGGAGAAGCAGGCTTCCTGCCGAGCAGAGAGCCTGATGCGGGACTCGATCCCGGGTCTCCGGGATCATGACCTGAGCTGAAGGCAGTTGCTTAACCAACTGAGCCACCCAGGCGCCCGGGGAAAACAACTCTTGTTGGATCGACCATTTGCTGGTCCTGGAAATACTTGCCAAATGTTAATGGAGACTGATAAAGTTTTCAGTTGGGGGAAAGTGGGCATAAGTGATATCTGGTATTCTAGACAATCATTCGATCATTTACTCATTTACGTGTTTATTGCCTTGAAGGTTGATGAGGCCTAAAGTAGACAAAGTCAGAAGAGTGCAAGCATTAGGGATGTCAGAGTGAATAGGAGAGTCCTAGAGCAGCTACTTGGAGATGAGGTTCCAGCAGGGTTTGGAGGCAAGTTAACAGTACCTGATGGAATCCTGGGTGTGTGTGCACCCAGGTGAGGAATGGGAGGGTTTGGGACAGGCAGGTGCCTAGAATGAATCTCAAGGGGTTTCGTTTATAGAGATGGGAAATGTCAGATAAAGGGGGTGGGAAGGAGCCTGGAGAGAGAGAGAGAGAGAGAGAGAGAGAGAGAGAGAGAGAGAGAGAATAAAACAACTTTGGGAGATAATACAACTTTGGGACATAATGAGGTTGGGGTATTTCTGTGACAGCCAAATGAAGAGTTCATGTAGATCATGAGGAAATCAACTGATAGAATTAAATGTCTATGTACTTCATGTGCAGCCTGTTTCAGCTTTATGTTCTGGGACTAGTTTGCTTTCTATCTATGACTTGTTAACTCAGAATTATGGATTTGAGATTTTACTTCACTCAGTTCTTAAAGGTTCAAACTACATCTCTAATCCTTGCCCAGCATTTTGTGAAGGTGGGTTACTGGTACCAAGAGACACCCAGCACACAGGGGCCATGGCTACATCGAGAAATGGGTCTTAGGTCAGCCCAAAAAATATCTGCTCACTGTACCCGCAGCTGTCATGGCTTTGAGATCTTCTGTGGTCTTTTCCTTCTCCTCAGCCTTTGCCTGTCCAGCTAATCCTTTAGGCCAGTGTCCGCCCCCCACCCCCATCCCCACTCAAGCCTATCCCTTCTTATGAAATTCCTCCATTCCCTTGATTATATTTGTTTCCCTTCTCTAGACCTGATCATCATTGTGGCTTCATCATTCAATGAATGTCAGGGCAGGCCATCTCCACTTAGATTTCTCTCTGTAATTTATTTTGAGGCAGACTCTTCAGTGACATTAGATAAGAAAAGATTGAGATTTTCAAATCATGTAATCAGGCTCAGCAGATCAGAAATCTGAAAAAAAATAAGCATTTTGATAAATTTCACTCCCCATCATCTTTTTAATATAGTCATTACTGCTTTAAGCTTTGAAATTTCACACACATCATCTACACAGGCTCAGCTGGTTGAGGACTCGGATATTTCAGAAGACTGACCTTATGATTCCCTCACTGAAGGTCAAGGTTGCTCCCTGGAACAGCACAATTCTGAGGCTAAAGCAGCTAGATAAGGTAAAAATCAGTCAGAGCCAAATTTGAATCTTAGCTCCATCACTGAGTACCTGGAAGGCAATGTCAATTTGTCTCACTTCTTGTGACTTCAGTTTCTTTATCAGAGAGGGTAGATTTAAAAAAAAAAAGAAAAAAGAAAGGGTAGATAATATTACTTCATAGGATTATTGTTTTGAGAATTAATAGATATACCATATGAAAAGAGTCTCAGAGCACAAATGAATACCCCTTGCCACTGTGCAGCACATCTCTGGATTAGACCTATGCTGTCCAATATGGTAGCCACTGCATGTAGCTCTCGAGCCCTTGAAATGTGGCAGGTTTGAACTGAGATGGGCTGTCAACTGGTCTTAATACAAATCAGAGTTCAAAACCTTCATGTAAGGAAAAGATGCAAGAAAGTGTAAACTGTTTCATTAATAATGCTTTATATTGATTACATGTTGAAATATAGAAATTTTGGGTGATATTGGGTTAAACACACTCTTATTTTTGGCACTTAACACCCTGGGATTAATCACTAAAATTAATTTCATCTTTTTCTTTTCTTACTTTTTTCTTTTTTTCTTTTCTTTTCTTTTCTTTTCTTTTCTTTTCTTTTCTTTTCTTTTCTTTTCTTTTCTTTTCTTTTCTCCTTCTCTTTTCTTTTCTTTTCTTTATATGGCTACCAGAAAATTAAAAATTGCATATGTGTCTTGAACTCTATTTTTAGCAAACACCTCTGTTTTAGACATAGGACTTACTCTGAAGGATTTCCAGAGTTTGAGGTTGGGAGCCAAGTACTCACCTGGATTACCACAGCCGTCCTCCCAGCTGGTGTCCTAACTTCTATCTATCTTCCCACTGTGCCCACAGGGTCTTTCTAAAACATAAACTTGTCTCCTATTTTATGTTGGAGTAAAGGATGAGGGCTTCAGAGTACCTGGCCTGGACCCCATCTGCTACTACTGTCCTCATCCCTATCACTCTTTGTGAACACACTCTGTGTTCAACCATGATAACTCCTTCTACCTTTTCAAACACACCATACCTTCTTCCATGTCTTCAGTTACTCACTCAATTGTTTTGATAATTAACTGTAAGCTGGTCGCTATTCTTGCATTGGGGAAATATGGTGAGCAAGACAGACATTCTGCTCTCAATTCCAGTGATATATCTCTGCCTGGAATGTATTTGCTCCTGCTCCAGAAAGTCTCTCTTGACGATGTCCCATAGTCGAAGTTCTCATAGCTTTCCAACTCCATTTTTATCATAGCACTTATCGCATTTAATGATACTTTGATTGATTTTTTAAGCCTCTAGTTGTTTTAATTCAATTTCTCAACAGTAATACTTAAAAATGAACCTCTTTGTTTTGCTTTTCTTAATGCAGAGTCATTGTTTTTTCATTTAAAAAATTGAGATATAATTGACATATAACAGTGTCTTAGTTTTAGTGTATAATATCATGATTTGATATGTGAATTGCAAAACAAACACCACATTAAATTTTGGTAACATCCATCTCCCTACATAGTTAAACATTTTTTCTTGTGATGGGAACTTTTAAGATCTATCTCTTAGCCACTTTCAAGTATACAATACAGTATTGTTAATGATTATCACTATGCTTTGGGTACATCCCCAGGACTTACTTGTCTTATAACTGGAAGTTTGTACTTGTTGACCACCTTCACCCATTTTGTCCACCCCTTAAGTAAAATGTTGATTTGTTTTTTAATCAAACTTGCTATTTTGAGATAAGTGTAGATTCATATATGGTTGTAAGAAATAATATAGGGCACCCGGGTGGCTCAGTCATTAAGCGTCTGCCATGGTCATGATCCTGGAGTCCTGGGATCGAGCCCCACATGGGGCTCCCTGCTCCATGGGAAGCCTACTTCTCCCTCTCTCACTTCCCCCACTTGGGTTCCTTCTCTAGCTGTGTTTCTCTCTGTCCAATAAATAAATAAAATCTTGAAAAAAAAGAAATAATACAGAGAAATCCTGTGCACCTTTATTCAGTTTCTCACCATGTGTTTTGTACTTAAAACACAATAGTACAATATCACAACCAGGGTCTTGACATTGATACAATGATCTGTCCTGTTTCGATTTGCCCAGTTGTCCTTATTTTGTGAATGTGTGTATATTTAGTTCTCTGCAATTTCATTACATGTTTTGTTCTTCTATGTACCACCACAGTCAAGAGACAGAACCTTTCCATCATCAGAAAAATCCTACATGTTGACCCTTTATAACCACACCCACTTCCCTCCTTCCCCAAGTCTCCTTGAGCCCTGGTGACCACTAGTCTGTTCCCCATCTCTATGGTTTTGTCATTTCTAGAAGGTTATGTACCTGGGATTATACAGTAGATAGATTTTCAGGATTGGCTTTTTTCACTCAGTGTGATTTTCTGGAGATGCCGGCAAGTTGCCATGTGTTTTTTCCCTTCTGTGTTGAGCGGTAGTCTGTGGTATGGGTGTGCCACAGTTTATTTAACTATTTACCTGGTGAAGGACACCTGAGTTGCTTCCAGTTTAGAACTATTATGAATAAAACTGCTATGAATATTTGTGTACAGGTTTCTGTATGAAGATAAATTGCCATTTCCCTGGAATAAATGCCCAAGAGTGTAATCTGGGTCATATGTGTGTTGGTATTTTTTTATCATCTTCACTAGACTATTGGCTAAGAACAGGTCTGTAGGTCCATCTATGTTTTCCTCATGTGCACTCAGCATGTGTGTGACACATGGTAATTGTTACTGGAAGGCCAGAAAGAAGGAAGAAAGAAAAGATAAAGAAAGGGGAATCTCTCCTTACCTTCAGCAGTCAGCTATTCCCCCATTCTCCCAACATCAGCATTTTGGTTTTTTTTTAATGAGCCCAGTGACTCCAGGGCTGGACTGTGCCTGGCATAGAGTAGTTGCTTACTAAATAGGTACTGAACTGTGCAGCGAATACTCTGGAGAGCAGAGCAGCTCTCCTCTTTTCTTTCTCCACCCTCCCCTTCCTCCAGCCTAAGCACAGGCACGCAGAGACACACACGTGCACTCTGGAGCCGTGATCCTAGGAAACTTTCTCAGGCCTAAAGCCATCCGCGAACAAATGAAGTGCTGTTGCTCCAAAGCTTAGCTAACAACAACCGTGGCCTTGTCTGTGCCTAGGGAATTACAAATGCAGGATTTGGAGACCCAGAAGCTTTGTGGACTCATTCCAATGAGAATACAGGATGCACTTGAAATAAAGAATGCTTCTTTGTAGACTCATTAAGCTCCTCTCGTTCCTCTCTATTAGGCATGTGTCTGCCATGCCAGGCAAAGCTATGACCTTCAAAAGTGGAAGAATCAGGCGGAAATAAAAACATTCCACTTCAGCGCCTAAACCATGTGCCCCTTAATCTGAAATAAATCTGTGACAACTGATGGATACTTCCTTCAGACAGTTTGCGGAGAAAGGCTTGACTTGTCCTAGTAAATCAGTAACAGGCTTCATTATTTTTAGTCTCGTTAAAAAAAACGTTACCATAGCAACCACACCATCATCTAGGGCAAATATTATCTCTTTAAGTCAATAAAATGAGGAGCTGTCCCACAAATACCCAGTGCTTTGAAAGGAAGAAATGTCTTTTCAATAAAATTAATTTCTTCCAAGACTTCACCATTTGTCTTCATTTGTAAACCCAGATTTTTCCCCCCTGGAAATAAGGGATATTAAAAGCAACATGCAACTATGCAAAGTCTCAGGCTGGTCTTCCTAGTATCTGTTTGCAGAAAATCACTAATTCTATTAATTCCTTGAAATGCAAATCTTCATTCATGGCTTTTTTATTCGTCCACAGGAGGCATAATGCTAGTTAATTTGACCCTTGAATAGAGCATTTTGTATTCTGAGAGGACAATGGGGAAAAACATATCAGAGCATGCACTTCTCAAGTCTCAAGAGATCATTGTATGTTATCCAGCAAACAGCTTTGCTTCTGTGGGTCCTCAGTAGCTGTGGAACAGAGTGGGCTATTCAGTAAGCATTGGTTGGCTCAGTTAATTTGACTCTGTTCTTGGTCAGCACTGAAATTGGGATATTCATGAAGATGTGAATTCATATATTGAATTTTGGAACCATGATAAAGCATGTACCCCCAAAGTGTGAGAGTTGGACCTTCAAGACTAAATCTTACACTCCAGACTTTTCTCAAACTGAAATACGTGTTGCTAATTTTAGCATCAGGTCAAAGCGCCACAGGGTGGCTGGGGAAGCAAGCTTGTTGCCAACCCATACCTCCTGGTTTCAGGATACTGGTAGGGTCTCATAGCCCCCAAAGATTGCTTCCTCTGTTCTCAGGCTCCCCTATCCCCCCAACTTTAATACCTTTGAAATCAGTGTATGCCTAACAATTAATGGTGTGACATAATTTCTTACTGGAAGCTTTTTTTTTTTTTTTAAGATTTTATTTATTTATTTGACACAGAGAGATCACAGTAGGCAGAGAGGCAGGCAGAGAGAGAAGAGAAGCAGGTTCCCACCCTCGGGCCCTCCCTGTCTGGGGATGCCCTCCCTGGACCAGGCCTCAGTTGCTCAGTCTCCTCTTCAAGGCACTGATCCTGGGCTCCCTCCTCCTCTGTTGTCATGCTCCCCCAGGCCCCTCTAGGCCCCTTCTCTCCTCTCCTTCCATATCCCTAGTGAAGCTCTTTCTTGTGACTCATCCTCCAAGAGGACAATGAATCCAATAGAAGAAGAAAATAGAATGAGATGAGAGAAGATTCTCCAGGGACTGCATTTGGAGGGACATCACCCACATCTTTGCTTAATACCTCAAGAGAGTGACTTTAATGGTGGGAATGTCCGTGGGGATGGAAGGGAAGGGAAGCAGATGCACAGACCATGGTGCCCAACTATTCTGTAGGTAGGCTTTGAAATCACATGGCAACCTCTCGCTTGGCCTGTGGAGAGCCAAGTGGCAGGGCATAGTGGAAGGATGGCAAAAAAGTGGCATTCATCCTTCCCCCTTTCTACAACCACGACGAAGCTGATGAGCACAGCCCTCTGCACTGTGACCATCCCGAGGTCTTCTTAACACAGTGTCCCAGGAAGTACCTTTGACACTTGGTTATAGAGATGAAACCAAATTATTTATCATACCCAGTGCCGTCGAAGGCTTTGGACGGGGGCAGATTGCAAAATAACCGAGTCTCTATTTCTCCCAATGGAAAAAGGAGAAAAAAATAATAGGTTTAGAGAAGTGTTGTAAGATGGAGAGATAACATATGTGACAACACAGCAGAATCCTTGGAGCCTATACATAGGAGGTAGGAGTTGCTCAGTGACTATAAATTGTCATTCTTACAAGGCTAATGATGATGGGGGTAGCTGCAATGCTCAGTTCTGCGTTAGAAGGAAAGTGGAGATTGTAAAAGAAAAGTATCCTTGGTTTCTCTTTGTTGTCTTATCTTGTGACATTACAGACACAAGTATGTATGTTTCAGGTCTAGTGCAAAAGGACTGAAGAGTTTGCCTCACAAACACAGCTCAGGATGGCAGATCACCACCAACTGGAGATCTTTAAACGAGTTAAGAAGATCATACCAGGTAAGCAGTCTCTCCCACAGGACCCCAGTTCTGGTTATGCTACTCACAGGCTCAAGCGCTGGAGAAAGTCCTTTATTCTAAGCCCCATTCAGTTTTCTATAAAATACATATCATAATCTGATTCTAGAGGTAAGTATATTGATAGTCTAGCAATAGATTCCCTGAGGATTGTTACATGTTTTGAAAAAAATCAATCCCTGAATAAGTAGCATATAAAGAACACTTTTCTTTGCAGGAAACAGAAATGTTTTAACATCTTTATGTAGTATTTATTTGTGTAATGTGCATCTTAAATGTCTCCGGCTATGTCATTATTTTCTGTGATATGTAAACTCCTAAGGGCAAGAATGATATCTGCTTCATTTATTTTTTAGAGCACCCAGAATTATGCCATGACTGATGAAGTTTTTAATCCATTTGTATGCTACTGTTGCAGATTGGAACATAAACTGTGTCCCATGCTCATTAAGAATGCTATTATAGTCTTAGCTTAAACTTTCCAGAACCAGAGTCTAATGAAACATTTCTGTTAGAACAGCATTAAATACCATTTACACACAACCCAAATGTATACTTATTGGTTTATTTTAATTCTTAAGGTGTGAAAATCAATTGATTTTCTGTTCTAAAAGCCTGCCCAATATAGAAAATATGAAAAATGCTGAAAACCATATAGAAGAAATAAAAAATCTTCTTTAATTCCCATGCCAGAAGAGAATCTCTTTGGACATCTTGATTTTTTTTTTTTTTCCTATGAGACTCATGTTAAGGTATTATTAATATTACCTAATCCTTAACTAATTTTAAGACTTTCAGAGATTTCTTCTTACTGTGAGTTCTATGCTTTCAGTTTGTGATCCTGTGATCCTTCCAGGAAGAATTCTTGTTTTGTTATTTTCAATGTATTAAAACATGTTATGAGCTAAGGGAAAGAGTTTGCTGTGAGCTACTAAGGACTGATGCCTGTTTCGAAGGAAAGTTGTGGTTACCATGAAGGAAAATTAATCCATCTTGCCCCAGTGCATTTGTTCCCAGATGAACTACTTTTGACTGTTTCCCTAGGATTATGTCACCCACCAAGGTAACTTTCTGTTTCAGTAGGTGATGTTAAGAAACAAAACAACACCCTTTAAGTTAATCAGTTTTGGAAAAGAGAGAGTGGCTTTATATCCCAAGGCTTTGATGTGTTTAGTAGTTCCTGTAAGGTTCTGCCTCTCTTTTGTTTTGATTGACAAGACCCTTCCTATATATTTGAGCAGTCAAGCAGCCTGGTAACAGAGGGTAGAGACATTTACCCAGAGCAAACTTCTATCACTCATTGTGATTTTCTGACATCTTGGGTGCAAGTGTGAGCTCTAAAAGGAGTTAGCTCCAGCAAGATCAGGTAAGTGCTTCTCCATATCCGTAGCTTCATTCCTCTGGAAGGGAGGTCCAAAGAGCCCTGCTAAGGTGACAGATCAGAGGTAGATCAGTAGAAGTATGTGACACTGAAAGATCCTATTCGAAAATAAATCACATTGTAGTAATAATGAATTAGTTGAAGCAATAACGGATGGGAGACATTCCATTAATGTGGTGTCTGCTCTCACTTTAATATCCGGGTGTGTTCTGTCCCGTGGGCCGAACGTGCAGGGAATGACTCTGACTCCTGGAAAAGCACAGAAAATCACCACGACCCAGGGAGGATAGATTTGACAGTAGATTAGGATTAGGTTTTAAACCCTTCTAATGCTTTCCAATATGTGAATAATTGAATTACAACCAGGTGCCTATTATAGTGGAGGCATAGAGCAGTGGCAATTTGTAGCTAATAGGATATAGTCTTATGAATGCTTCCAAGTCAGGTGCCAGGAGTCATAATATCTTATGCACATCTGTGTTTTGAGTGGGATGGGTGAGTAACCATACATCTGGGCATACAGTTTTTGTTTACCAACACCCCTCCCATTTCCCATCTATGACACTGAAAATATAATTTTGAGCAGGCAGGGAACATGGCACCAAATACTTTAGATCTGAACAAAAATAATTTGTGTGTGTTCGTGGAGTATGTTAAGATATGTGCTACTTTGGGTGTAACTCGTATTTTACATTTATTTTGAAGAGACCATTGGAACAAAGCTCTGTAACACACACCAAGTGAGTCAAGTCCAACAGTTGGGGAGCAATAAGAAAAAGCCTGAGAATGCCCTTGGGGGTGTGTGTTAGGTGTCTAGTGAGCACAAGGTATCCATGGAAACCATGCTGGAGTCAGAGGAAAATTGGGGCCCCATGTTGGTGCCTGTAGGCATTTACACTTTCTTGGCTCATTTCTTCTAAAATGATAAGAGCAAAATGCCTTTGATAGTGACCATCCTAACATTGGCCATCCCCTGGAAGGAAGATGGCTCTCTTTTTAATTTCTTACAAATTTTTAAAAGATTTATTTGTTAGTTTATTTCAGAGAGAGAGAGAGAAAGCGAGCACAAGTGGGAGGGGCAGAGGGAGCATCTCAAGCAGGCTCTGTGCTGAATGCAGACCCTGGTGCTGGGGCCCGATCTCATGATCCTGAGATCACTACCTGAGCTGAAACCAAGAGTCTGTTGCTTAACTGACTGAGCCACCCAGGTGCCCTGGGAATCTGGCTCTCTTAATAAACTCTCTTTCCTTTCCTTCTCTGGAGGAACACCATGAAGCTGGCATACCTTTTCCTTGGCCCCCTGGCCATCTTCCTCCTGGCTGGCTGCAGCTTTGCCCTCAGCACCTCCAGTGGGAATCTGCTCACCTTTGTGGGCTGTGCCGTGAGGGAGTTCACTTTCCTGGCCAAAAAGCCTGGCTGCAGGGGCCTTAGGATCACTACGGATGCCTGCTGGGGCCGCTGTGAAACCTGGGAGGTGAGTCTCGAGACAGGAGCAGGTGGAAAAGCCTTCAGGGACAGATACCTGCGCTGATACTGGGTTCATTTTTTAAATAAAATGAGGTAGAGTGGGGGCATTCCTGTGGAAGTTTTTTATGACGATTATTTGGCATTCTCCAAAAATAATCTGAAAATAGCATGATCTGGCCCCACTAACAAAGCATTGATAAAATTAATATTTGTATTTACATAGTGCCTGTGTACTTGGGAATCATCTCTGAGAGGTTAAGATAGGCTATTACTCTATATATTTTATAGATGGCATGGAAGAATTCAAGGAGTGAGTGACTGCAAAGTTATGTAGACAGTCAGTAGAAAGTTGGGAATAAATCTTTGGTTCAAGCATGTCACCAAAAGTTTTCTATATTCTCTACCTATGATATAGCCTGCCAATTAACAAGAGCTAGGCCTTCAGCTGTCTAGCAGCGTGAGGGTGGGTCCTCAGTTCTTCCCTCAGCTCTTCCCCTCATGCACAGCATTGCCGTACCCCAGCTCCCCACTGCAATTTGTAGGGACCTCAGAGATTGTCATAGACATGTCCACAAAGTCCCTTTGTATTCAATGATATCCATCCAGGCTTTTAAGAGGCGTCACATTTAAAATGAGGTTAAAAATCTTAGACAAAGTTAGAACCCTATTGGGTTGAGGTGAGGCGAGGAGATGTTTGCAAGGTGAGAAGAAAAGAGGACCATTCATCATAGAGTATCCCATCACTCCGTGGAGTGACTGTTGACTCTTTGTACTGAAGCCTGAGTTGGTTACTAATGAAGCTGCAGCTCCGATTTGTCACCCCAGTTCAAAAACTTTTAATGAGCACCCATGATTGCAAATTCCAAAGCCAATGTCCAAGGTCCTCAACAATATGAAGTTTGCCCATTTTCCCAATGTCTACCCATGTCCTGAGCTCTGGGCTTGTCAGACTGATTTTTAAAAGTTTTATTAAACACTCCTCATGAAATCTCACATTTGGTCTTTTTCTCATATCCATTCTCATTTCCATCTGTCATTATTAAATCTCTTTTTTGATGTTTGTGTCCAGGGCCAGCTCCTTCCATAGAGGTTTTCTGACTCCCTGATCAGCCCTGACTCTAGTTTTCTTTTTGTCTTATTTTTTCCCACCACACAACACTAGATTCTAAGTTTTTTTTAGGAGACAAGTTTCATTCTTGCATCTTTGATAGCTCTTGTTTGAGTGTCATGTACAAACAAGACATTTATAATTTGTTGAATTATATGGGATTGACCTCTATCTAGAGTTATACATCTTTTAGGCTAACTGATGCCAACTTAGAAGTCCATGAGCACCATGAGAGGACCCTGGCATGAGAAAAATAGCCATCTAGTCAGGACTCAGAGAGCAACCTGCTATCACTTAGATACAATTATGGTCCCATGAATGGATTGGGTTATGTGATGAAATCTCCAAATTAAATAAAACTTCCACCTAATTTGCTGTATTTTTTGCATCATCCAGGGGCATTAGACCTAATAGCCAAATGAAAATTCAACTGCTAATGATACAGTGGCTGAGACTTGACATCAAACTTACTTAGGGAACTTTGGCATCTTCTCATATTCAGGGCTTGACCTGGCCATGCCTACCACTATTCAAAGTTCATTTCTCAGCCCTTTGGAGCTCTTTCTGGACCCAAATTTCAAACTGTGTTTCCTTCAGTTCAGCTCATTTTCCTCTTCTCTTTAAAAATTGATGAATGTTTTCAATTGGATCCTGGTCACCCATAGGAAGCCATAGGGCATGCTCTCATTGGAGAAATGGAAGCACCATGACCATTAGGGAACAAGATGCTCCTTCATGTTGGCCAACTTTTATATATGTCTTTACTGTACTATATGTACAGGGAGGTTCCTTACAGAAAATAAATAAAAGAATGAGATTTATTTCCCTAGCAATCTGAAAGTTTCTGAGATATAAAGCACTTATTTTTGGGAACTTAACTGGAGAGCATGTTTAAAATATCTGGGTTTACTTCAAAGATGGAACATTGCTGGAAATAGCCTTTGCTCATGGCCTGGGTTTATGGTTGCCAGATTTATCAAAAAAACCCAAACCAAACCAGACCATGATGCCAGTTTAATGTGAATGAGAGATAAAAAATGATTTTTTTTTTTTTTGGTGTCAGTCTGCCCCATGCAGTATTTGAGGGCATACTTCATACTAAAAAATTTTTGTTGTTTACTTGACATTCAAATATTACTGAGTGTCTTAGACTTTATCTGGCAACTTTGCTTGAGAATCCAGATTACTGAGGGTAAGAGGACATGAAACAAACTGAAGAGGGTCTGAAAAGAAGGAAGAAGCTGTGATGCTAAATTGAGCTCTTCCATGTACTCCTTAGAAAAGGCAAAGCCATCATTTTCATGATGTTCAGGGAAGAACTTCATCCTGGGCCTCCATTACCCATATGTTATGTACCCAATTTAAGCATTGTTTTGTGAAAGCTTGTAAGCTGCTCCTTTTATTATTATTTCCTACTCTCACAAAAGCTCTGAAAAGAATAAGAGACGACATTTACTGAACACTTAATAGGTGCTGGGGCTTGCGTATTCTATATGTTATCCTACTTTAATCTCTATAATGAGGCTTTGAGGTGGAGATTTTGTTTTACAGATGAGGAATCTGAGGCTTCGAGAAGTAAGTGGACTTCCTAAAACCTTCAGCAAGTGGCATAACAAGGGCCCAAGGTTAAGGGTCTGATTACAAGATTTGGAAAAAAAATTTTTTTTACAGCCTTGAGGTCTTTTATTTTTTTGTACGCTTATCATGCCATGAATTCATAGGGAATAGGGTCACACCAGTTCAGACTCCTTTCCATTGCTTCTTACAAGATGTGCTTCTCTGGGGGAGCAGGCTGGCATATCAGTTGAACCCAGGTACCTTTCTCTTTGGCTTACTTCTTTTTCTGATCATCTTCCTTCACGTGCTTCAGGAAGCCATCTAGGCTCTTCGAGTGCTTAACTTACTCAGTGTGTACATTCTGTTGGCAAGAGTCTTACCCTTAACCTGCTTGTTTATAACAGTGGCAAGAGCAAACTGGATAACACTATAGACTCTTCCAGATTTGCCATGGTAACAGTTAGGGGGACGCTCCTTTTTGAACAGCGCCCATTCCTGGGATATCCACAGGATCACCTTACTTGTGGATTTGCCAGCATATGACTGAAGGAACAACTCCAGTTTTCTAAAAAGGCCTAGAGAACATAGAGTGGTGCCTCTCATTTGTGTTGGTCATTTTGGTGAATTACTGGAAGATGGGGGTTCCACTCACTCCAGGACTTGAGATTTTTAACTATGATTTTTGTGCTGATTTCCTGATCTCTATGCTCTTTATAAAATTATCTTGGATTTCAAGATTTATAAAAGGTGAAGTCAGGAAGTGAATCTTTTGATGATCAGAGCAATGCACAGGGGATTCTGGAAGCTTCTTGCTCTGTCTGTCATTAACTCAACAATTAGTGGTTGAGAACTCCTGGGTGACAGGGACTGCTCTAGGTAATAGAAGAGCAGTAGTGAGTAAATGGGCATAAATCCCTGTTCTAATGGAGGTTCCTTTCTAAATTCGGAGAAACACAACACAAATAAATACAATATATAATGTGTCACATGGTCCTGATGAATGCTATGGAGGAAAGAATAGAGCAGGAAGAGGGTGGGGACATGGCAGGGTGTAGAGGTGGGATGTCACAGTTTTAAAGAAGATGGTCAGGAAAGGTTTCTGTGAGAAGATGATGTTTGAACAAAATGGCAGGCTGGCGAAGGAGTCAATCATAAGTGAGAAGAATGTTCTGGCACTAGGATTAACAGGGCAAAGACTCTGGAGTGGGACTGCTCAGGTCCCTCAGACTGTTGGGTCTGAGAAACGGTCAGGAGACTACTGTGGCCAGAGCAGAGAAAGGAAACCAGAAAAAGACAGGGAGGCTGGAGACTTAGCAGAGGGTGCTGGTGTAGGGAAGGTGATGGATGGTCTCAAGAGTGAAGGTCTTTGACTTTTACTCTGAGTGCGTTGGGAAATCACTGGGGGCTTTGAGCAGAGACGAGATAGGATCTGACTTAATTTTAAAAGAATCACTTGGGGCTGCTGTGTCGTAAAGAGACTATAGGGGGTGATGGTGGAAGAGAGACCAGTTAGATGACTTTTGCAAAGATCAGGATTATTCCTATGTGCCACATGATTGCTATGTGCCATGGCTCTTTTGGGGGCTCAGGGTATGGGATCTAAAGCAGGTTGCTGCTTTCAGGAATTTGCCTTCTACTGGGAGGAGAGAGATTGACAAATAAACAAATGACTAGCTAGTTAATTTTTGATAGTGATAAATGGTACCGAGAACAAGAAACAGGATGGTATATTCTAATGGGTTCCCTGTTTTCTACCTGTGGGAACAGAAGCCCATTCTGGAACCCCCCTACATTGAAGCCCATCATCGAGTCTGTACCTACAATGAGACCAGACAAGTGACGGTCAAGCTGCCCAATTGCGCCCCCGGAGTGGACCCCTTCTACACCTACCCTGTGGCTGTCCGTTGTGACTGTGGGGCCTGCTCCACGGCCACCACGGAGTGCGAGACCATCTGAAGCTGGTGTGGCTGGCAGAACACAGCTGGTGGCCTTGAGCTTCCCAGACCTACCTGCATGGGCAGCACAAGCGGCGTTCCCCCTGCATTCAAGCACTAATTCTGACCACTCCTGCGGAGGAGGTTACCTATCTCCCTTCAGTCCAACTCAGGCACAAGGCCCAGAGGCAGCCTACCACTGTTCAAAATGCAAAACAGTATCTGTGTTTTCACCGCAGTAATTTCTCTGGTTCACACACTTGCAAATTATTTTGTCTTTACCTTGAATTTTGAAACATAATCTGCATATATCACAATCCTCTAATTTAGATTTATAATATGCCAATGGTTTAAATGCAGTGGGAATTTTTAGGAAGTGGGTCTAGAAAGTCTTTACATTCTCCTGTCTTATTTAACACTTGGTGTATGACTAGATGTATGATTAAAGGGCCAGAAATTAATAAAACCAATGTTTGTCCTCACACCCCCAAGGAAAATCCAGTTGCAAGCTTCCTTCAAGAAAATACTTCCTTTTCATTTTAACTGAGCACTTACCTACACAAGAAACAGAGATTCCCCAGATTAAAAAAGGAAGCAGTAGTAGCTGAAATTGAGAAACCTCCGGTTCTGGGTGATTCTTTGCCCATGCAAAATTCTCAAAGTCCTCCTGAATAAAGAGGACACTTGGTGATTAAAAAAAAAAAAAATCAGCCTCAGAAAAAAATATGTAACTAAAGCCATCATTTAGGCTTAAAGACATTGCAGCTAAACTCTGATTTTAGACTCATGTGATGCTCTCCCAAAGCTAGGCCCAAAATGATTAATCACGAATATTTTTTTTCCCATTTAGCATATTTTAAATTTGTGATTTTTTTTTTTAATTCAGAGATTTTGCACATTTGTCGAGTAAAGCTGCCTTGCTGGCTCAGGGGAAGTCTGTGATGGTCGAGCTCTTACGCTCTCTAAAATCTTATAGCAGCTGATTCTCTGTGATTTTTTTTTTTAAACTCTGGTTATGCAAGTGTCTTTAATTCTGGCATTTTGGGATTGAAATGAACCTTGTTTCTTTTTCACGATATGCCAAGAATATCTGTATTAATGCCAATAAAGCAAGTCTTCTGTCTTTTGAATTCATGAAAACTTTCAAAAAAGTCATTTTAATCTTTAATATACTTGGAATAACAACAGTAAGCACACTCAAAATGAACTTCAAAGCTACTTTTACTTATACATTAGTTTAGGATGCCACATTTAGGAAGGGACACAGACAAGGGACTGGATATTATGAGTCCCAGAGGACTCAGTTAGGACTCCTGGCATATCCCAGCTCACTCCTTGAATGAGAAATGGATAAGTCCTCATGAAAATAGTAAAGCACATGTTGGGATTGACTGTCTAGGACTGGGACATGGAGGCGAATATGTGGGGACAAAGAACATGAGCAAAATCCATCCCAGTCTTTAGTGCAGATCCATTGGTAGCCAAGAAAGTCACTTTCATGTAAAAAGTAGTTGAGCACCTGCAATCTCTGTGGACCACTGGGTGGTGACTAGGGATGACACAAGGTGGCAGCTCTCAAGTGTTTTCAGCCTATCCCTAAGAACTTCCCTTGGAATTCTATAATAGAAAGGGCTGCTTTTTAAACAAACTTAGGGAAGAAAAAGAGAAGTAAGGGTTTGCCACAATGTGAGAGAAGGTGACTACAGCATCCGTAAGGGGCCCAGTGGGAAACAAGGAGTGCACTGCAGCGGGATATTGAGTACAATTCAAGGAAGACGCTATTTATAAATGTGGGGCAGAGTTAAGGAGACCAACAAGGGGTGATAAAACACTCTGAATACTTGTTTAGAAGCAATAAACATCCCTAGGCTGAAGGAAAAGAAGAGGTAGAGATCATTAGACCCCAGAGAGAGTGGAAGAGGAATGCCTGCTGGGAGCTGTGGTCTTTCTTAGGATGACCCAGGCAGTTCCAAGTTGAGGCCTGATGGGGAGGGAGGTGGGGAGAGAAAGTACCCCAGTCTCCCTCTGTTCCACACCCTGGTTTTCAGTAGAATTAAATGGGAAGGCAGAGAGCAAGGGAGCCCATTGATTTAGTCCATAAATATTGACCTCCTGGGAAGCAGGCTGAGTAAGAGTGGAGAGTGGATCTATGGGAGCGAATGGATAAAATCCAGCATAGCTATCTCCTAGGATGCAAAACTGAAATGCCATAGGCAATGATATTGACTGGGGTGGGGTGGGGTGCATAAGTCATCCATAGCATCACAATGACTAAGTATTCCCTGGAATGGGCCACATATGGAAATGTATATGCTGGTTAATCCATATCTATAATATTTGAGAGATGCAGGAACAATGGAAATTGTCAGGACTATGGGATTAGTTGGTTGTTAAATATAGTTAAAACATTGAGGGCATGATCTGATTGCAACTGAATATGCCCTCTGCTCCTGGAGCTGGAGGGCGCATTGAGCTGAACATCAGGCCTCAGACCTAAGTGAGAGAGCTGCTGAATTACTAAAAAGGCTGAATCTCCTAGCCCAGCAGTCCCCTATCCTTAAGTCAAGAGCCTCCTGGGCAAGGAGCGGGACATGGAGGGCTGAAATGGGGAGAATTTGTGGATGAGCTTCAGGTTCCCTTGCAGAAGGGGCCCACTCGTCCTTGCTAGAGATCGGCCTCCCCTTACTGAGGCCAGATAGAGGCCCCAGCCAAGGAGGATGTTGCACGCAATAATACTTGCCCTCTTCACATACTGCCCACAACTTCTCATGGATAATTAAGGTCAAGTCTAAGAATAACCCGACTAAGGAAGGACTTTCTGGGTGATGGTAGAACAAGCTCTTCCACTGAAGCTGCCTGAGGCTTCGAAGAACGTAAACAAGGATGGGTTAGAATGCATGTGAGAATGGATCCTGAGGGTGTTGGGCTCTCATCTCAATGGATGAGGGGGAGGGTAGCAGACTATAAGCCTGGATAAGTGTTTTTTTTAATGGACACTTTCTCCCATGAATCAGGACCTAACAGTCTTGCTAGAGCACCTGGATCTTGTCCCAGTGAGCTGTTGGGATGGCTCTTTAAAACCTGGGCAAAATGGTGGCTTATGTTAATGGAGAGAAGATGCCAGAACTTTCCTGGAAGAATATTTGAGGATAAAAGTCTCAGGGAGGTATGCCTGCTGGAATGAATTTATTACATAAGACCCGAGAACTCATCAGTTGGCTCTGTTCACCTGAAGTGTCGAGGAATGCATTAGTGAGGGGACCTGCTCCCAGAGAGGCTCCATAGTGGTTGTCCTTTGTAGACTGAGGTGGACGGCAGGAGAAACCACCATGGAATTGTGCTTCCTGGTGTCAGCAGAGATGAGATGATCTGGGATAGCAGAACCCAGGTGATGACCCGTAGCTGTAAGAGGAAAGGTGAAACCACAACAGCAGTCAGAAGACTGATCTGCAAGGCTCTGTGGTGCTGCCTAACATTCCGCGGTGTCCCTGGTCCATGGTATTAAGGAAACAACTACATATAGATATAGATATAGATAGATATATATAATCAAAAACATTATTAATTAAAGAGTATCTCTCTCCGTGCTAGCCTTGAATCTTTTTTCAAAGCTCTTTTTTCCTTCTCCCTTTCTCCCTCTCTTCCCCCTTCTTTCCCTCCATCCCTTACTTCCACAAATATTTATTAATCCTAATTTTGTGCAAGGCAATGCATTTGGGAAATAAAGATAAGAATATTGCTACCATTGGTGGATGTTTTCACTCTAAGCAGGATCCTTTCTATTAATTCTTCCTAATTCTCATGTCAGTCATGCTCCTAGGCATTGTAATTGTCATTTTACCATTACTATTATATAGATGATGAAAGAGAAGCTCAGAGAAGTCAGGTAACTTCCCCAAGTTCCAACAGCTGACAGGCAGCACATGCCAAGTTTCTGGGACCTAGAACCAAACTCTTTCCATTGGAGCATGATGCCTTCTGGTGTGTTCCATCCTCGTCACTACTGCTTGGGTAAGTCTTTGAAGTTCTTGAGGTCAAACTAGCCTTATCCCTGATCAGCATGTTTGCAGTCTCTCCTGGAGGTGGCTTGGGGCCAACCTCAGTTGATTTATGGAGATTGCAATTTTTTCTACTTTCCTGTATAACCTTTTGGAAGATAATGTTTTCTGCTCTAGCTGACAGCAGGAGAGATTGAAGGAGAAAAGGAGCAGAGCATCAAGGGGAAATTCAAAAACACCTGCTGCAGATATGAGTGTTGTGTGCTCTCAACTGATTACCCAGGCAGTGTAAGCACTGGGTGCAGGGGAATAATGGTCCAGTGTCTTGAGGTAAGCTCTAGATAAACTCTCAGCAATTCCTTGCTCCTGGAAATGTGTCTATTTTGCAATTAACAAAGGTAAGGAGAAAGGGAATTTCCTGGATTTTTTTTTTCTATGGGAGTGTTTTTGAATGAAATGTATACCTTCTCACAGCTCATTCTATTTCTAGATTTATTAGCTCCATTGATTGAAGTGGTAATTCATGCTTCCCTTCTTTCATTGATTGGGAAATGAAAGAGCCACCAGGAGAGTACCAAATTTTGCTTCAGTGACTCAATTCACTCCTCCAATTATTTAGGCTTTACATGCAATAGAAAGCATTTCTGGGATCATAAATGAGTTATATCTCTAACTGAAAATAATGCAGCATTGATTAAAATGTTGATTTCATAAAGTTTCCCAGAGGACTTCTTGTCTTCTTCACCCAGGAGATTTTTTCTATAAAATAAGGTACACCTTATCTTTTTTTAGTTTTCTTCAAAACATTAAAGCAAATTATTAAGAAGTAACTTTGAAGCCATTCTTTAGCAAATTCTGCAAATTTTATTTTCTGTTGAAAATTTCTACTAGTGAAAGTTTACTTGGAGTAGAAGAATTTTGCTCATTCTTTGCTAGATGAATCTTCTGGGATTTCTTTTACAATGAGTTCCCTTTGTTTTAATGAATGAGATTGTTTGGTGTTGTGTATAGGTGATGCAGAAGATTTAGTGGCTGGTGGTTGTGATCCTGGGGTATCTGAACAGGTGCCGAAGACCTCTTAAGAGGTGATGTCTAACGACAAAGAAAAGAAATAGGGACGGGATGAGAACAGAAGGAGCAGGTGCAAAGCACTGTACTTGGTAGCGTACAGCAGAGACTTGTCTCCAGTGTTAAGAAATTTAGAGGGATTATTCTATCCTCTGTTCCAGGTCCTCATCGTCAGGAGTAAAGTAAATATTTCCTAAGCTCTTCTACTTTATAATTGACTCTAAGTTCCTCTTACTGTACAATTTCATTAGCATACTAAATAATTGAGTTTTTTTTTTTTAAGGCTTCCCAATATACAGGATATATACTTTGACCTTGATTGTGGGCCACTGGGGCTTCAGGAAAAATCACTTAAACCCCAAATACAACCACTCCCCAACAAACAAACAAACAAACAAACAAACAAATAACATTCTCCCAAAGAGAAAATATTTTGCTTTAACATAGAATATCACTATACCAAAATGAAAATGGTAATATTCTTTTGTTGATATTGAAGATACAATTTCCAGCAAGAAATATAGATATCCCTGGGTCACCAATAGTATACAACTTAAAATTATTTAAAAGAGCATTTATTCAGTTAAAATAAATTTAAACTCTGCATACACAAAAAGAGCTATGATGAATTATGTCATCTCGAGGAAGGATACATGTGGAACTGTGCACTTAAAATAGCAATTCAATCCTGTTACTTTGCATGCTCTTTCTGTAGGAAATGTATGGGCAGATCATGCTTTCTTGGCCTCTCTGTATTGCTCCTGCAGAGATTTGTTAAGTATCTACAGCCTGGCCAGGTACACTGTCCGAGGGAGGTGATCTAAGATTCTAGGCTGTTCTGAACCTCCATCTTCTGTTTCCCTCTTAAAATCTGCATATCAAGATTAAAATATTTGGAGGGGTGGATAGCCAATTTTACTGACTGGATTTAAGATATCAGCATTTTAAAATCAGATAGAAATGTTTTTAAGAGGAAGATTTTGTTCGGCATTTAGCTCTTGCTTGAGCCACCTCAGGAAGCTAATGCTGAAACATTTCCCTGTTGAAACATAAACACCAGTTAATGAGAAATAAAGCCTCATTTCTTGGGATGCAAATTTCAGCATTACCAAAATCTGAGCCAACTTCAGGATAAAGCCAAAAGGAACTAATGTGCCATCGGTTCACTCTTGCCAAGCTCTACGCTGCACAGTGAGGATGAAGGGAAGAGTCGAAGCAAGTGGGCTCCGATCAGGGGGTTTCTGTTTTTCAGCACTTGATTATTTCCATGTGTTTAATTTAGTCAGAATGTTTTTTATTCAAAAAAAGGAGACTCTCAGATATCTTGGACTGGGATTTTCTTTTACTGTTGCCATAAAGGGGCTGGAGATCAAACATTTAAAAATTATGAGTGAATGGATCTTGAGGAGTGATTGATTTTTGATGCCAACTTTCTTGCTCTAATAGTTTCTTACAAAGAGAGAAAACAGGCTTTCCTGTGTTGCCTGGGGAAGGAAGTGAAGGGTAGGGGTGCAGGGCGGTGGAAGTCCCTGGTGTAAGAAGCACTTTTTGGCAGCTTGGGACCAGTGGTTAAGAGCAAGAAATCAAGGATACATTTGCAATAATGAAAACAATCTTTGGTAAGATTCTGTTTTGAGATTGGACTAAACCCTTCCAAGAATCCTGGAAATTTTGGGTTGCCAAACTTCTCCCAGATATAAAAGCTGGCCCAGTTTACAAGTATTTTCAGTTTAAAGGTATCTTGGGACACCAGTGGGTTCCCGCAGCCTAAGGCAGAAAGGAGGATGTCTGATTTTTAGTACTGAGGTCAGAAGTCTGTCAACAGTATGAAGGGAAGCCTGCTGCAGGAAGGGGAAGGTGGTCCTTCACAGAGGAGGTGGTCCCTGAATGATTGTATCTGCACAATGACTCCAGGTCCTTATTCTGGCATGGAACCGTTGATCTCCTAGCCAGATAACCAGTAGACCACTTGCAGGTACAAAGGAAATAGTGGCCCTTGTGCTCTTTCTTCATTTGCTTGAGGGTAGGTATGATTTGCCTTCAGGACTTCTTCAGCAACAATAGACGATACACTTCCCAGTGCGTGTGTTTGCCTGCGTATGTGTGTGTGTGTATTTTTAAAGAGCTCTTGTACATAGGGGAGGGTACAGGTGTGTGGGGAAAACCAAGTATGGCTCCCAGTGATGCTGAGTGAAGAAACATTGACTGAGTGAATACAGGTCTGGTCTGTGCCTAGAACAGTGAGGATATAAATCTGTGGAGGGCTTATTTAGAGGACATGTTTGTGGTCAACCCTGACTTTGGCATCTAGGGCATGTCTGAAGCAATGCAGACAGAAGCTTCATCCAAAGTTTTATGCCTCGGAAATTTGTTTTATCTTCATTTTATAGATTTATAACTTCCTGTGATATGAATCTTTTGAAGTAGATCCAAAATAGGTTTGGAGGGCATTTTCCCCTTTCCCTTATAAACAGCAAAAAACCTTGAAGAACAGAAGTATTTCAGATTTAGCAGATCTTTCAAACCAGATGCTGCTTTTTCTGTTTTTAATCCCAAATAGGCTTATTGCTTTACTGCAGCTGGACAGCACATGACAGACTTCTGAAAGCATTTTTATTCATCCAATAAACGTGAACCACTCCAATATTAGTCTAATGAATACCCAGAGGGAAGCATCAGAGGGGCAAACAAACCTGATGGTTTCTTCATCAGGCACTTACACGTTTGGATGGAACTACTGATGGTAAACTTGGTTGTCTCGTCTATCAGTACCTCTCAGATTTTAATGTGTAGATGACCTGGGGGTCTTATTAAATGCAGATTTAAAAATACAGATTTTGATTCAGGAGGTCTGGACTGGGCCCGAGTTTCTGTAGTGCTATTGGCTCCTCCACCATGATGCGGGCTATTGGTCCCCAGGACACACGTGCAATAGCAAAGGGCAAGACAATTACCCATTTTAACACAGGCCTGGGGAAGGCAGTTTTGTTTGAGTGGCTGGTGAAGACATCCTCAGGGAACTCAGAAATGAGAGCAGGAAAAAAGATGATTTAATGACTTTAAAGTCAGAACATGGCATAAAACAAACTGCAAGGTCAAGGAGAATGTGTACGAAAGTGTACATAGACTAGCCATTACATAAGAAGCAGGTTGTAAGAAAGACAAAGTCCTTCCCTTGCTTATCATTTCCCCTGTAGTGATCATGTGGGGAGCAACATGGACTGCTTCATTTGGGACAAAATTCTCCTGAGATGTACTTAAATGGTAATTACTCTTTACTCAGGGCAAAGAAACAGTTTAAACCAGGTGATGTGAAGAATGTAGAATTTGTAGGGTAAGCCTCAGTTCTGTGCCTTGATACGGGATTTGATCCCAGGACCCTGGGATCATGACCTGAGTCAAAGGCAGCTGCGTAACCAACTGAGCCACCCAGGTATCTCTGTTCTTCATTATTTTATTTATTTTATTTAATAGTGAGCTCCTATGACCTGTAAGAGCCTCTCCACCCAGACACTAACAGTCTCTCTCCAGGTTCAGGTTCTAGGTGAGAGGATTTTTCTCATTGTGAACGAGTTAATCCCCATGGTCCAGTAGGGAGGTAATGGCCTAGGGAATCATTTGCCTATTGGATGCATACATCTGGAAAGTTCTCGTTGGTGGAGCAAACATACAGCACTGATTCTTTCATTAACATGAATGAGAAGTGAGGAATGACCCTTTAGTAACATATAACTATGCAATAATGCAACAAAACTGGCTAACAGCATTTCATTTATTACAGGGCTAAATGCACATTATTGTTTGTAAAGAAGAAATCCATGACCTCTGCAGAGTTATAGTTTATGCACGGTTGATTTCCATTTACAGAGGAAGAAAGTCCTAGTTGTCTCTAAATGTCAAGCTTTGGCTTACAAAACTCCCGTTTTCTTTTAGTTTGGGGTTGGGTGTCTCTGTGTGTGTGCATGCGTGCCTGTATGTACATGCTTAAGAAAATGTTTAGTGACAAGATGGGAGAGCAGGGAAATAGGACTTGCAATGTGGAAGAAGGGAAAACTCATTTAGAAATTCTAAACAAACAAACAAAACCCAAACAACTGAGGGGATGGCATGGAATGTCTTAATAGAGAAGACGCACATCATATGTTTCTCTTATATGGGCTTCCTCTAGGCGCAGAATGGACTAGAAAGACTGGATTTTTCCAACAGAAGGAGTGTGAATCTGGAAATTGTTATGCTAAAATTGGTGTAATTTGATGCTGCAAAGAGGCACTTGCTTAGGCAATTGAAATAAAAAGTGAAGTGCCTACCTGGGTGTTTTTTTGCAAAACTAATTGCAAGCCAATAAGACTAATTAGGAAACTTTATCATCTCTAATTAAAAGCTAGGAAATAAGTCACTCTGTGATACAAGAATACCTGGCTGTTTGGAAAAGGCATATGGAAAGGGCACATCATCTCTTGCTGAGAGTGGAGCTTTTATTTTCCAAGACCCAAGTCCTGTTCTACAGAGCACAGCATTTTGGAAGCAGGGGATACACAGATTCAGAACTGGGTACCCCCAGATCCATCCCCTAAATACACATTTGGAACAATGAGTGTAGGAAGTAGGGAGAGGCAATACATTAGTGCCATCTGTACTTGGATAATGTCATTTAAACAGAACTGGGAGCGGATGTGGGCCAAGCTGAGAAGTCCTTCAGGTTGAAGCAAGTAGAAATATGGAAGCACTTTGCTTAACCTTTGGGGACTTTTAAACATTTGCTTTTTCATGCCCCACGGCCAGATCTTTCTTTTAGGTCAGGTTATTATTGGGCAAGGGAGAAAGTGAAATTAAGGGAGGAAAGGGGCATGCGCCTGAGATGGAATGGAGCAGGAAAGTTCACTTTGCCAAATAAAGAATATTTTAGATCCTAGGTCTGCTATATTCTCCCCCAATAAGTTTGATTACAAAACAGATATACTACTTTCTTAAACACAGTTCATTTGTAATTTGCCATGACAATATAAATATGGGGGAAAAATAAGGCTACCCATCAGCAAAAGCATTTCCAGGGTGAATCTTTGGCAAAAATGGAGACCTGCAACAATTCAGGTAGTGTTTTTCTCCCAACCAGGTTAAAAAATCTTGGTTTTGTAAATTTCCAAAAGTTGTAACATTTTCTTATTTTCTTCTTAAAGTCAGGCATTCAGAGGTATGCGTTGGTTCTAATAGGTTTGGCTGAAAATGGAAATGAATATAAAATACTTTGTCTTTAGGCTAATTTGGTAAGGCCTGAGTAAACTGGTAAATTAGTACACTTAAAAAAAATCATACAAATAAATGTAAGACACATAGGTCGAAAAATAGATTCAGAAAACAAGGTTAGTATAGTCCCTTGTGTTACTCTGTTCTGTAGAAGATACGGCTAAGGCCACCAATACGGAACCGAGTTCCTCCTCCTGTTTTGTAGGATGATTTTCTCTCATCAGCCTCACGTTCATGGAGGGGAGACGTGAAATGCAACATGGTCTTTGCCTTTATTTGCAACACGGTCAGCAGCGGCGCTGGATGACATCCGGGCGGGCTCAGCATTCTCATGGAGTGTGCAATGTGGACGCTTTGGGCTGGTGGGGGGGTGTAGCAGTTGGGGTGCGGTGCTGGTGGTGGGGGCTGGCTCCTGGGGTGGAGGAGCAAGGCTCTGTGCAAAAGGACATCCTCTCTGGTTGTGCCCTCCTCTATGGCTTGAGCTTGGTCTCAGAGGTCCGCACCACTGTGACCCTTAGATGGGGTGGGGGCCGGCCCCCCAGCAGCCTCAGATGATTGAACAGCAGCTGTGACACTCAGAGCAGCGTTTCTTTTTTTTCTTGGGGTGGAAAATGGTGAGGATGGCTTCATCAAAAACCGCTTTGAGACCTTTCTGAGTTAAGGCCGAACATTCCAAGTAGCACTGTGCTCCGATCTTCAACACAAAAGGAAGAGAGAGAGGCGTGAGAGGGAAAGAAGCCAAGTGGGAGCAGCCCACAGCCCAGCTGAGTGTGACTTCTGCATGTCCCTCAAACAGCCCTGGGGTTGATTTGGATTGTTGTTTTTTTTTCTTTTGCATTTCCATTTGCATATACTATCCTACTTTTCATATTTTTTTTACTTTCTGATATTAGCAACAAATGGTTGTGGGTTGCTTGTGGTTAAGCAGTATGTTCTGAAAGTAAGCCATAGCCCCTCATTCTTAATATAAGAATATAACAAATGCAAAAATTGAGAGAGGATTCAAAAGCAGTGATACGGTTTAAATATACTTTGAACAACAGGGCGACATGATGTTGTTTTTAGCACTTTCATATGTGTGCAGAATGTGTAAATCTGGTACAAGTGAACTATATCTCCTTCTGTATGTGGGAAGGCAAAGTATCAAATCGGTTGGTAAAGCATATAGAAGGGAGTGGGTGATAAGGTTGGATAGGTCATTCTTCACTAAAATGGACTTCTTCTTTCCAAAGACTATTTATTTATTTATTTGACTGAGAGAGACAGCAAGAAAGGGAGCACAATCAGGGGAGTGGGAGAGGGAGAGCCCAAGGAGGGGCTGGATCCCTGGGACTCCGGGATCATGGCCTGAGCCGAAGGCAGACGCTTAACGACTGAGCCACCCAGGCGCCCCTAAAATGTACTTTTAATGAAGTCTCTCTCACCAAGGTTATATCCAATTGGTATCATTATTTGGTTTTAACATGCTTTAAAAGGAATATTTCTAAGGAGTTGAAAAGCCCAAAACATGTAAAATAAAAATCATGAAGTACATTTACTGATGGAGACACCCTCCTTGTTAGTATATGTTCTATGTGCACTTAAATGTTTATATTTTTGTTCTTGTTTAGGGCTTTCTTTCAAAGCTTTTGATGATTTCATACTATGATATATTTGATAATCACAAAAATCCCTTTGAGAAATATAGGAATTCAGTCCAGAACTAGAGCTTCTCATTTGAAAAATAGCAAGCCAGAGCAGACCATATTTGGCAGGCAGTCATGAGATTGTTCGCGTAAGGGAGACTCAGGGTTTTAATTACTCATAAGCTTGGTATGAGCTAATGATATGATGTGAGCCTTTTAATATTAGGGACATCTGGAGAAATGCTTTTATTATATACATCACATTATGAGACTAACTGAAGAATCAAATCAGATTCACAAGAGGGTAGCTGGATGGTGAGGACTTGGAAGCCACAGCAGATACATGACTAACGCAGGGGAGCAGAATCACCTGCCTTTGCCAGTAGCTCCTGTTAATGAGGAAAGCAGGGCCGGTGCCAGACAGGAGGGACAGGTAGAAATCGTGAGGGACTTGGAAACCACCTTCCCCGCCGCCCCTCAGCCCACAGCTGGCCATCTTACCCAGCTGTGGGCCGTCATTGCCATGTTTCGCTGTTGTCCATCTTATTACTGATGGACTTTTGGGTTTTTATTTAATAATTACCAATTTAAAAAAATACTCTGTGAGCCAACCAAGACAGTAATGTGTGATTTCTTTGGCAGCGACCAGCCGGTTTGCAATGTGGGTTCTGAAGGAGTTTGTAGTTTAGCTTAGGAGAGAATGAGAACAGTGCAGAAGGTAAAATGGTTTGTTGAAGGGCACCCAACCAGAACGTGGAAGATCTAGACCAGAACCTGGGTCTCTTGGCATGTGTTCTTTGTTCCATGACGGTTCCCCTTATCACTCAACTCCATAGGAAGCTGCTCAAGGGGCACCTGGTGGCTCAGTTTGTTAAGTGTCTGCCTTTAGCTAAGCTTGGGATCCAGCCCTACGTGGGCTTCTCCCTCTCTCTCTGCTGCTCCCCCTGCTTGTGCTCTTTCACTCTCTTTCTCAAATAAATAAATAAATAAAATCTCAAAAAAAGGAAACTGATAAAAAATTAGGCATCAAATAAACTTTTTCTGGTTGGATCCAGATATTATACACTTTTTTCCCCCTCTAAAGAACAGATACTGTATAAGCTAAAGGAGAATACCCACAGAAGAGATGGTGGGTATTAAAAACATCTCTTATGGTTTCATTTTAACCATGGTTTGGCCTTTGGATTAAAAATGACTTTTTAATATACGACTGATGAACCACTAAGTTTTACTTCTGAAACAACCTCCAAAATGGCTTTTTAAAATCATTAAAAACAGTTGGATGCAAAAAAGGGATAAAAATAGAGCAAAGTTTCCTAATAATGTCATGAAATGTCACCGATTCCATTTTTGGGATTGTAGCCAATGCTCGCTACCAACATGTGAAGCACACCACTCTAGTGAAGTTGTCTACTGAATGAATGCTTGGAACGTGCTGCCCTTTTGCCATCTTGAAAAAACACCTAGAGAGTGCTGAGGGACCATTCTGTCTGGAATGCCTCCCCACTAAGATCACAAGGCTCACTTGACTCCCAAAGGCTCAGTTCCCACACGGGGCTCTGGGCCATCTGATCCTGCAAGATGGGCGGGGCTGTTGTGCCATCCTCCCTCCAGAATGCTGCTAAGGGCATGGCAGGCCTTGCCTTCTAAGGTGGAGAAGGAGCCCAAATGTGTCTGTCCCCATCCAGATATTTCTGAAGAGAACAAAACAATGGCTCAAGACATTATTGTGTACCTGAGTTAATATAACACTGTTTCGGATTGATGGTTCCAGGTAAAATAGCAAACAGATTTTGGGTGTGTTTTGGGAAATATGTGTGCGTGAGAGAACCCCATGACAAGGTGAGCATTTTGTTAACCATGTATCAAATGCTCTGGGTCAGAGAGAAGACTTCAGCCTGGTTCTGGGAAAAGGCACAGCCATGTTATAGACATTGCTCAAAAGAAACCACCTCATAATGACCTCAATGTTGTGAAATGGAAAAGGGTCTCAAGGAAACACAGCTTTACTTACAGATTCTTCTGCCTCTTGGAACAAAATGACCTCCACAGCCAAATATTTAGAATAATCTGTAAGAGTGTAGGACTTCTGGATGCTTGTTTAGACACACATGTTAGCAATCTGTGACATGCTTTGCCAAAATGATATATTTTCCAGAAAAAAAAAATAGAGATGGAGGAATGTACGCTGAGAGAACACTTTTCTTGTAGCCTTATAGTGGTTGAAATTTATCACCCCAAAGCTGGGAAATTCATCAGACATGTAGAGAACATACTAGAGTAGGACAAGAAGAAATCAAAGAAACAAACAAATGGACAAACAAAACCCACAGTGACCGATTGAGTGAAAGAAAACCTACATCTTCCAGGTTTTCCTTGTGGAGGTGGGACATGTTATAGAGTAAAATAGCGTTAACTAGAAGAAAGGCAAAGAGGTCTTCCCAGCCATAGATGCTTCTGAGAGGCAAATGGATTTAATGACAACTATAGTTTGCTGAGCTGGACCTCACATTTCTTTGGGTCACTTCATCCTTGTAAGAACTTTGCAAGGTAAATCTGTCACTATCCTCATTTGTAGCCCAGCAAACTGATGCCAGAGAGAAGAGGTTACTTCCTGAAGGGCACACAACTAAAACAATGTCAGAAGTTTGAATTTGTTAATGAGTCTGTGGGGCTGCCTCTAACAAATGGAAAGAAATGTGGCTGAAAGAGCAAAGCTAACGAACAAAGAGAGTTGCTGTTTTGGATGTAGTGCAGGTGATGAGACAGGATGGGGTGAATGGGTAAGGAATTTCCTATAAATGGAGAGAAGAGAAAATATTAGTGGAATAAACAGAGGAAGCTGGTTATCTCCACAACCAGGGAATAACCGAGTTTTCTCCCTCTTGTTTAAGAATTAGGAAAGGTACAGGCAATTTGTAAACTAAGAAAAGGAAAAAGATCCCAACAGCTTGTGTGATAAATTTCATCATAACAAATTGCTCAAAGAGGAAAAATATTTCTAGGCTGGATGGATTTGCAGTTGATTTTGTGTCAGACTACACAGAAGAGATGGCCGGCTCCAGGGTGGGTAGATAAATGTGAGTGCACTGCTCGAGTGTGGGTAATATGGAGTGGTGGGGCTTGTGGCAAACTGACGGGTAGGTACCTTGTCGAAAAGGCTGTTGAAGGATTGCAGTTAATGAGGAAATGCTAGCCCAATGTTACCAGACCTTCTAATTTTTTTTCTTTTAGAAGCTAGAAATATGTGTCTTCATGAAAATTCCATTGTTCAATGTTGGCCACTAAATCACATTAAAAATACACGTGTGGAAGGATGAAAGCATTTGCGGGTAAACTTTGGTTCATCACTTGCCAACATTCTCCCTATGCTTTAAAGGATGCCTTTACATGTACTGGTCTTTCTATTTGGAAAATGTCCCCCCAGGCCCTAACTTTGTCTACTTGGCAAACTTGTCCTTATCCCCCAAATGTGGCTCGGATATCACTTACTCGGAGACATTGTCTCGGAGTCCTCCTTCCCTGAATGTGTCTGTCACTCCCCCCTCTCTGCTACCTCAGTACTAAATATTCGTTCAGGGGGCATATTTTGTTTGCTGGTCACCCTCCTCTTCTGGCCTATGGGCCTCTTGAGGGAAGGGGCTTCATTTCGGCAACCCAGACCTCAGCAGTGAAGTAACCAATTTTCAAGGACCATGAGAAAAAGAAGCAACAGCCGGCACACAAAGCAAGGAGGGTAATAGTGACTTTCACAGTCAGTAGGTGGGTATTATTATTATTATTATTATTAGAGATTTTATTTATTTAACAGAGAGAGAGGGATGACCTGAGCCAAAGGCAGCCACGTAACCAACTGAGCCTCCTAAGCACCTCAGTAGGTGGGTCTTAAAGACTCCGGTTGATTAAGATGACTGAACATTGAGGAATGCCTGGGTGGCTCAGTCAGTTAAACACCTGACTCTTGGTTTTGGCTTAGGTCATGATCTCAGAGTCGTGGGATCGAGCCCTGCATTGGGCTCTGTGCTCAGTGTGGAGTCTGCTTCAGATTCTCTCTCCCTCTCCCTCCCACTCACTTTTTCTCTCAAATAAATAACAAACTAATAAAAAAAGATGATTGAACACTGACTCTAGGATTTCTGCAGCATTTTGCTGCCATAAACTCAGTGCTGCAGGCCTGTCTCAAAGCCAGCAGGAAACAGGTAGCAAGACAAAGAGGGAGAACTACATTAAGAAAGGCACAGGGTGAAGAAGACAGCACGAGAGGGCAAAAAGAGGCCAGAGGCTGATAAAGGGAAAGCTTTTGTCAAGAAATACCTTAGGAAGTCTAAACTTAGAACATCAGGGTTCGATTGTGTCAAATGGAATTGGGAAAGACAATGCGCGAAGGATTATAATCTTTGAGGTAAAGTGTAGCAAGCTGCCGGGTGCAGGCTAGGTGTTCGCTGAATTATTGACCAGGAAACCCAGTAATGTATGGACATGCGCACATGAGGAAAGCTGGCTGGAGATTAAGAAATGTGATAATGACAAGAAGAGGGAGGATAAAACAAGTAGAGGGATATCAAGGAATATTTGTCATCAGTCGATACAAAATATTTATGTAAATGTGGTTGACTTTTGACAATATAAAGATTTGTAAATATGTATGATATGAGAATATCCTTTAAAAATACAATGCTCTTTGAGACTAAAAAGAGACGATAGATGAAAAATGCTTTGGAAGTTGAAAAGTCCTGGACAAAAGGAATTGAATATGAAAAATATGAACTTGTAAGGCATTTAAGCTATGGGGGAGAATAAGCACGTTAAAATATGGGGCTTCAGTATATAAAAAAGAAGCCCCAAACCTAAGGGTTTCTTTTCAGAACATAGGACGGAAGCATAGGGTGGTTAAAGCTGTTTCATATCCCAGCTCTGCCACTTCTAGCGGCGTGACCTTCACTTCTTTGAGCCTCAGTTTTCTCTAGGAAAGTGGAACTAACAATACACACCCCTCAGGGGGTTGCTGTGAGGTTTAATTAAGACAAGGCATGCAAAGCGCTTGGCATAAAGCCTCGCATGCAGCAAACACTCCATAGATGCTAGCCATTATTATAAACCACTTGACAGGAAAGTCAAGGAGCAGAGAAACTTAAAGCATCTCTATAATTACATGCATTGTGATGAAACAAGTTAAACTCTTGCTTGGATTTCTTCTAAATTGGATTTCGTAAGCGAAACATGATTCTCTCCATATCCGAGAGCAGTTGCTAGGAGAAACTGGCAAAAGGCAATAAAACGGTGAACTCAGCCATTGTTCCTAAATAAGTATGAACAAGATGGGAGGCTTTGGAGTGACTTCTTTTCAGAGGGGAAAACAACATCCTAAAGGAGAAGTCAGGCCGGGATGCCGACAACATGATGGTGGAAATAGGACAGAAGCAAGGGACACAGAGACCAGCTCCTGCAAAATGTACCAGCTGATTCTCAAGGTGGGGGGACCTCCTTGTTGGGAAAAATACATAGCTGGGACTTGCCTACAATCGTCTGTGGAGCTATATGTCTATGTGAGGGAAGTTAAGCTGAATGTGTGAGGAGGAGGTAGAAGAACCCATTGTACCCATTTTACAGGAGGCAAAATACATGGTTGGAGGAGACCGTTTACACCATGGTCAGGTGCACCGGGATGACACCCACAGATCTGGATTAAAGTTGCTCCTGTGATTAACAGCTGTGTGAATCTAACAGGTTCATCTCCCTAAGACTGTTTCCTCACCTGCAAGATGAGACAAATGGTTTCAGCCTAAGAGGGTACGGAGAGGCTGAAATGAGACAGAGCCTGTAAAGTGCTTAGCATTGTAAGAACTCGACAATGGATCGAACTGGTAGTTCTGACATGATAGTCACAGAAGTAGGAAGTGTTATCTCAAATATGTGCGAGACATTCTCATGTGTTGTGTCCATAACAACACAATTCTATTTAATTCATTTCTATTTGAGTGTATTGCTTAGTCTTGGTGCCTATAAGAACATTTTAAGAAGAGATATGCATACATTTTTATTCGCAAAGAATTTATAGGTAACATTCTTCTTGATCGGTTTAAAAGAGTGATTCCTTCTCTGCCCAGGGTGTGCATTTTGCAGGGTTAGTTATTTTAGAAACTTTAGTTACTTTAAGATTTTATTTATTATTTGTTTGTTTGTTTGTTTGTTTGAGAGACCATGAGCCTGAGTGTCAGGTGGGATCACAGAGAGAACCTCAAGCAGACTCTCAGGGCTCCATCTCATGACCATGAGATCCAATGACCTGAGCTGAAACCAAGAGTCAGATGTTCAACCAACTGAGCCACCCAGGAGCCCCAAAGTTTTAGTTACTTTAGAAAAGAGCAATTTCTGAACCCTCTGTCCTGGGTCTATGGGTTTGTCATTCAATCAATGAGGAGGTAGACGCAGGTTATGGGAATATGATTTGAAAGCCTTCTTGTCCTTCTCTTATGTCCATCTTAGTGTCTGATTTTGCACACATCTTGGTGGTAATTGGGAGACAAAGATTTGGTTTGCATAATTTCCCCATCAGAATCACCATTCATGTGAAGCTCTCCAGAACGAAGAAAGGTCGGTGAAAAAAGTTCCAGCTGTGAGCTAGTTGCTATTGTCCATCAGCCGCCACTTGAATTCTCCCAACTTGTCACCTTCTGGCCTATGTTACTCTTCTAGATGCTGTTTGTAACATAATCTAGCCTCTCTAAGTTCATTAGATGGTGAACAAATATAACCCTACCAGATGCTAATCTAAGTTTTTCCCAAGGAGATCACAGGATGCCTTTTATGGGGTCATTCCAATGAATTACATTGATAATAAGCAGTGAAATATACAAATATATATCTAATGACTCCCTTTATTCACACTAAATACAGAAACTGGGTATTTCAAGCGTCGTTAAATCAATTGATAAGTGCTTCAGTGGTTTAAATTCACCAGGTTTCTTCCTTAACGAGAGACAGACAATGGTGGCTGGGAAGAATGCAAACCAAATGGTCCCTTCCAGTCTACTAGAACAGAGGGGACAGCATGAAGCAGACAGAAGATCCCCTAACGCATGGCACTTCAGAGCAAAAGCCTATGTCGCTCAACCATTCCAAATCATACATCAGATTCTTCTCTCAGCATATATTTAAAATGAAATTAAAATCTGACTATACCGCTTTTGCAAGCTTCACACCGTGTTCGTAGGTGAGAGGTTTCTCTTTCATGTACAGCAAACGGGCCAAGGTTTTGGGGTCATCGCGGAGATCAATCTGGCAAAAATAAAAAAATAAAAAAAAAATATATGTGATAAATTCACTTATTTTTTTTAGACCTAACCAGAGATTTTAACCATGATTTTAAATCGTGATATGGTAGAGATTACCCACCCACCCTCCCCTTAAGATCTATGAAGTTGCTTACTTTTTTTTAAGGAGGTGCATACACATGCCCATGTTATATCTAAAAAATTAAAGTGATTTCTTCATAAATGTAAACATCAGGCTTTCCATGTGCTTTTTTCTTTAAAAGCAAGTCCCCTGGGGAGCTGAGGACTTACACCAATAAGCCCGTGGTTGTCTCAGGCATTTTTGAAATTTCTTATTTATTTTTAGATCTGGCTTCTGAGAGATGCGTGATGGTCAATTAGTCTTATTACCTTACAGTGATGCCTCATTTGATCCTAAATTATATTACTCATTTCTTAATAGTCTATTTCCCGGCTCTGAATACATCTTTGTCTTCACCCTCACTGGGATCAAGATATGCCTCCTGTGAGGATTTCTAATGAATATCACTGCAGGCTCTAAAAACCCAAAGGGTCTTCAAGGAATAAGCATTAATCTTTTCAAAGGCAGGACTTCTTTGAAAATGGCATATATGTTTGGATTAGTTTGATAGTTGATTAGTTTGATAATTTAATTAAATATTTTAGTTGCTTTAAAATCACACTGTATCTGTGAACCTATGCAGACATGAATGGGTATAAATGTGGGCTTGAATTTTAAAGAAAAACCAATGTATTCATATAGTAGAGTTCCATTTATAAGCACATTGCTCAGCCTTCCTAATTTGCAGGTTTTTTCTTTTCTGGTCTCAGTTGTTCAGTGTAGTACCCACCAGTTGTAAAGTTGGCTCAAATTGCACCGAAATGTTAATTCCCCCCACATATTTTGGCAGCAGGGATTAGGCTCCATCAATATGGCCAAACATTATCATCTGTAGTTAAGGTAAAAGACTGCATTTAAACAATTATCTTGGGGTGCCTGGGTGACTCAGTGGTTAAGCATCTGCCTTCAGCTCAGGTCATGATCCCAGGGTCCTGGGATGGAGCCCCGCATTGGGTTGGTTCCCTGCTCAGCAAGAAGCCTGCTTCTCCCTCTCTCACTCCCTATGCTTGTGTTCCCTCTCTTGCTGTCTCTCTCTATCAAATAAATAAATTCAATCTTAAAAAAAATAAACAGTTACCTTTCAGAGTTGAAGCACGAACCATACTGATTTTTGGATGTGTTAATTATCTGTCCATATCTTCTCTAGGAAGTACTTTTATTATTTTTAAACATTTCTCTTTGTTAAACAGAATATAAAATGAGAAATAGAAAGCAGGAGCATATGAAACAGATAACAGTAGAACCCATTATATTATGTTTTTGTGTCTTTGGATAGTAATTTAGGTTTTAACATAGTGAAGAACACAATCTTTTCAAAACTATAAAAAGTAGGAAGAATCTCAAACACATTTGTACAATTGGCTTACTGTTGGAAATTCAAATTATAGAACTTTACTAGCTTTCAAAACACTTCAAAGCCTTTGGCAATCACAGGTTTGTTTATCTGGTAATCTGTTTTTAACTTTTTTCCTAAGATCCATAAGACCAAGAGGTTTAAAGGGAGCAGAGTAGAGTGAATTTCTGTCTTCATTCTGTAGTGGTGCTGAGGAGTTCCTCTGATAATGTGCCCATTCTGACTGCTGAGGTCATTTTGACAGTCACGCCTATTTTGTGACTTCCAAACAATTGTAGATTTCAGATATAAAAAACATTGGACAGTAAGTGTGACTGACATCCCCACCTCATTCCTCCCACTCAAGGCTGGAGAAGGGCGTCTACTTTAAAACATACTTGGTTATTTAAAACTAAAAAGCAGAGAGATTATTTTTTAAAGACCACAATAAAACCTCCTGCTTCATATTAAATAGCTTTGTTATTTTCTTGACTATGAGCTAAATAATCATGCAAATCTTAAGAATGGCTGTTTATCAGATCGATACATCCGAGACCCTTCGATACATCTGAGACCCTTTTCTTCCATGTTGGTAAAATAAGATATTTGAGAGACCCCCCTAAAGGGTCTTTCCTTTTTTGCTGCCCTCCAGCCCCGCCATCACCGCCTCTAACCTGGGTCCCTATGAGGACATAAGGCACATGAGGCATGCAGTCCTTCAGCTCTGGGACCCATTCCTCCTGGACGTTGTGGTAAGAGGCAGGATTCACAACAGAGAAGCAGATCAAAAACACATCGGTGTTGGGGTAGGAGAGCGGCCTCAGCTGATCGTAGTCCTCCTGCAGGAAGAGCATAGAATTCGTATGGCTTAGGAAAAAGCGGGTCCCCTGTGGTTGAGTGTCTCAGGCAAGACCCCACTGCAGCGCCTCGTGACCCAGTTCCTTCCCAGCCCTGGGATCTGGTGGGTCCCTCCAGGTATTCTGAGAAATGAGGAAGCTGTCCGTCAGAAAAACACACCTTTTCCTTGTGTATAAAGATTGTAAATTTTCCCCTTTAAAGAAGAACTTAAAAATAATTTTTTGAGCAGCTTTAGTGAGGTAATTTTCATGCTATAAAATGTACCCATTTAATGTATATAATTGAATAAGGATTACGGCAATTCCCTATCGTATTGGAATTATGTCCTATTGAATATGATTGACGTTAACATGCCATTGACAAGGCACAGCAATTCTCTTCTTATACAACTTTTAAAAGTCACATGCAAATTTAATTTAGAATAAGCTAGCTATAAATGTAAAACAAAGAGTGTTGTCAAACCAGACACCACAATTTTGTAGAAATAATATTGTGTGACGGTTTACAGTTCAGAATTTAGCATTTCCTTCTAAGTCTACCTAGAGGCCATTGTGTGGCCTAGAAAATAAAATACCAGATTATTTTTTCCCCCAAACACTTTTCAGATCAGAATATGCTCTGGTTGAAGAGTTCCTGGTTACATAAGATATTTATGTATATGCTGTTTTAGTGGAAGAGGGTAAAGACACAGTAAAACTTTGGACCATCTCAACCTCAGGTAAATATCAGCAAGTACCTTTTGTATGGGAAGTGTCTTAGGAGGTTCCAAGGTAATTCTGCTATTTCAATATAACATTTTACATTTTCATATTTTAGCGACACATAAGTCAAAAGTAATTTTATGTGTGTGTATACTTATGCTCTATAAATATATGCTATGTATATGTTCATGTCTGCACACCCCACAATCGACATTCTGGTCATACATACCATGCATACTTCATATATGCACACACTATACATACATACGGCAATGAAACCTGTATGTTCATGTCTATCACATACTTAGAAGTGAGCAACACCTCATTTCATTTATTAGGGTCCTAACTACTCTTCCTAACATTAAAAAAAATGATAAAACTCAGATATGCCCATTGCGAAAATTTAGACCTTACCTTGTAATACAGAGAGTCGAAGGGAAAGCTTGTTTTCACCCCCTATGTGATCTCTCCTTGTTTCTCCTCTCTTCCCAGAGGGAGCCATGACTTAACAGTATCCTTCAAAATTTTACATATTTATATACAGATATAATAGACATATATTAGTTTTTAAAAAATAAACGGATTGCATAGTTTCTATTGTTGTGCCACTTGATTTTTTAAACTTGCTATGTCATGGGTATTCAAAAATATCAATCGTGCTTTCTTTCTGTTGACTCTCATGATGTCTTTATGGAAAGGGAGTACTTACGCATGTAACGTGAACACATTCGACCAGAATGGAGTCCCTGGAGGGCAGGCGCGCACCGATCTGCTGTGCAGCTACTCTACATACCCAGCCCACAAGGACTCATCCTATAAGGCTGCAGCTGTCACCACTACTAATCCTACTAAAATCTAAGCAAAGGTTTTTAATTATCTAAACAATATCAGTGTAAGATGGCAAAGAGGATGACAAATCCTAAGTCTTAAAAAGTAAACTAAAAGAATAAAAGAATCAGTTATACTGGTTCATTGATCATATTTCTATGAAGCAAATAATCAGAGTTACGTGTACTGATGAATAAACACTGGTCATACTGGGTTGTTGGCCTGGGTCTACTGGGTGCATAGCAGCTAAATTTTCCCGTGTGTGTGTGTGTGTGTGTGTGTGTTTTGCTGGTGGTGGCAAGGCAGTGGGGAAGTAGACAGCTCATTTCTTGCCACTATCTCCTCCTCTTTATACGAGAGCCTTGTAACCAAACCTCCTTGCCCATGGTCTCTGCACCGCTCTCCTTTGTCTCTGGGGCTTTCCTTAAGGGAGCAGCTGTGAGGCTGACAAGCTGAGAACTCTCCTTCCCAGGCTGTAACTTACAGCTACCTGTTCATGATACCATCTGACCTTTGCCACTTTGTCCTCCCATCTGGGTTGTGATAAAGGGAGCAGGGAATATGCTATTGCCCCCCCATGCCCTGTTTAGACTCTGTTCACAGCATACATTCCATAAATACTGGTGCAGTAACCTGCTAAGGAACGCATAGCTTTCTGTTGGTCATTTATGGCAGAGTTTCATTAGAATCGCCTGGGGAACTTTAAGACCATCCCGGCACACCAAATACCTGCCTCTTTCCCCAAACTCCAGGACCAATTAAATCACAGTTCTTGGAGATTGGGCCGGGGTATCAGGGCATTCTGGTATCACTGGTTTGGAATTGACGTGGAATTGAGAATAACTGATTTGCCTCACCCTTATCTTCATCGTCGCCGAAGTTGCATCGAGGTCTTAGCACGAAGTCAGGCATTTACATGCAATAGCACTGGAGAGATGGTAGCATCCACATCCGTATTTCATAGAAGAGCAAGTTAAGTTTTAGAGAAATTCGGTAATGAGCTAATGTCAGAACTATTAAATATGGGCATGGGCTATTTAGCCCTATCCAGCTGCAGCTCTTAATTGTGACCACATTATTTGCTTCAGCTCAGAATGTTAAGCTACAGATCAAGCATTATTTTTTGAAAATTCAGTTATCTGGGAATCTTAATACAGACTCATGCTTTACCCAGGAATCTAAGAAATGTTGGATTTTGTGGGTTTAGTATCTGTAACATGGCCTGCAGTTTCTAGTGATCACCACAAGATGGCAGCAGAATCGTATATTTAAAACCTCAAAGCCTAAACCCCAAAACTGCACAATCAGAACTACATAAGGTAGGAAGGAATAACGAGTGAAAGGATTATGTTTGTGTGATTCTATACTCAGAGCTATCAAAGCAATTCTTCTTCCATTCTGAAAGAGTTAGGAAGACCAGGGGTTGCTGTGGGGACTGTAGGTGGGACTGTGAGAGGAGTTTGGGTTTTTGATCATTTACTCCTGGTGGGGTAGCCAGGGCCCTCCAGCTGAGGGACTTCCGACTTTGTCTTTTGTTGGCCTTTATCTTGCTCCATATTCTGGATATCTCTTCTGTAGACACCTTAATTCTGCTGTGTAACTCCATTCAGAAAGATAGACTAATTGTCTCCTGCACTGTTAAAGATACTCTTATGAAGTCTAGACGGTGAACAAGAATTGACTCTCCACTTTGGCGAAAGAAAATGAAAATATAGAAAGAACTCAGTTTATTTGGAAGTGAGGTAGGCCAAGTTTCTCTTGCTCTTTGTTAGCTCTGTGATAATAGAATAATATAGAATATTTGACTGGATCAGAAAAGCACAGAGTGGGATGGGAAGAAGTTTTAGAGATCAGTTAGTACAGGGACTCCCCAAGTGTGGTCTCTGCCCAGGTAATTTTTTTTTCAGGACCACAGCGCAAACACATGTATAAAGAAGTCTCACACGTGGGCTGGCAGGGCTCCTGTCCCCCCATTAGCCACAGGCTGCAGTGATGACATGCGGCAGGGTCTTCCGAATGCATAAAGGGAAGTGTCCTCTTGGAGTGAAGGCCAGGTGGCGGGAGGTGGGGGAGGGTGTTGAATTTGTCCCAGCTGATACATTTTCTTCAACAGGGCACACTAGGCTGGATGACTACACGTGGAGATGCTGTAAAGGAGCTAAGAGAAATGGAGAAATGGTCTAGCAGGTTGTTGGGGCCCCTTGTAATGTTAAGACTGAGAATGGAAGACCAGAGCTTGAATGTTTCTAGAGGAGACAGTGTGTCAATCTAAAATTTCGGCTTGGGGGTTCAGGGCAGAGGGGGGGAGCTGGGGGAAGGTAGGCTTTTTGAGTACTTTCCACTAACTTTACTCCCAAGGCAGCAGACTGGCTTGAAGGCAGATCCGGGGCTCTAGGATGACTATGGGACTCTATGAAGAAATAACAGCTCATGGGTAGCTTTGTCAGACGGCCACATGCCTTCCACATATGTCTGCGACAGCCAGAGCATCACGGTCCAGGTGGTGAGGAAATGAAACCATTCAACCAGTCCTTCTCGGACTTTAGGCACCCCCGAGTCCTGTTAATGTGCGCCTTCTCATTCAGCAGCGGCTTCTCATTCTCAGTGTGCCGGGATGAAGCTTGAGAATTTATTTCTAACAAGTCTTCAGGTGATTCTGATGCTGCTGGTCCAGGGACCACACTTTGAGTAGCAAGGAGAATTGCATTGAGATTCCCTCCTCCACCCCAAACCCACCCCATTCCCTATTCACGTTCAACTGGAAATAGAATTCTACTTCCAAGTCCTCTTGGATTTAGTGACATTTATCACTAAAATTTAGGAGTGATATTTTAGCATAAGTCTCATTTTCATCTTCTGCCATAAGTACACTTGTATCTGTCAGGTTTGGTTTGGGAAATGAGAGCAACAGCCAGATGGTGGGAGTATAGCATAGAGCTTAAAAGCATGGGTCAGGAAAGTAAATGGGAAGTAAGGTAATTAAGGGAGAGAAACGAAACAAGAGAGACTTTGTACTCAGAAACAAACTGAGGGACTTGAAGGGATGGGGTGAGGGGATGGGAGAACCTGGTGGTGGGTACTGAGGGGACCTATTGCACGGAGCACTGGGTGTGGGGAATGGGCAACGAATCTTGGAACACTGGGAAAAAAAATTAAAAAAACAAAACAGCACAAACACAAACAAAAACAAACAAACAAAAAAGCATGGGTCAGGAAGGGTTCAGATCCTAGCATAGCCTGTGACTACTATGTGACATGGATAAGCTCTCTCAGCCTCAGTGTCTTTATCAGTAAAATGAGGTTGATAATAGTGTTGCCCCATAGGGTTTTTTTTGAGATTAAAATGCCTTCTTATGTGTCAACCACTTAGAGCACAGTCTTGAATGTAGTAGGTTCTTTACTGGTCAAGAGTCAGTCCCATAGTAGCCTCAGTGTCCCCACCCCCCAGCCAGGGGATACCAGGGCTAAATCTGGAATTCACTTTTTCTAAACTTAATAGGAACAAGACCCACCATGTGTTTGCATACTCTAATTGCACCTCTGAATGGATGTCCCTACAGCTCTATTGTTTAAAAATAATTTGAGAGGTAAGATTGTGTCCTGAGGTTACTTTTACAGATAACTTGTCACGTTAGCAAATTTCTTCCTAATATCCATATTGCACACTTCTAAAACCACACTGAGATGCTTGTAAGAAAAGATGAGTTGCTCATTGGGGAAAAATCTTAGTTTTGAGGTTAGGCAAACCTTCTGTGGAGGGTTGATGTCAGATTCTGTGCTCCAGATGGCCCCATGGGGTCAGCCAATGGCCACAGGGAAGGCTCATGGCCTTTCAAGTGGACCCTGGGTTGCCAGGAGTGAACCCCCACTGTCCTTGCTTCTCATGCCCTGTCAAGCTCTTGAAGGTAGAGGTGCTTCAGAAATCAGGGCGGGTGAAGACACACGGTGTGCAGTCCTGGCTGACGGCCTTTCTAGCCCCACACTTCCCTGGTCCCTGGTGGCAGCTGAGCTGCTGGGGGCTGTAGCTTCACAGTGACAGACCCCATTCCATGCTTGCCAGTGTACAGACAGCCTCCCGATCCTGTGCGCCTTGTGAACAGAGAACCCGGGGGTTCACCCTGCCAAGAAACCCAGCTCCGGACACAGGAGGTCCCTGTTCTTCCCTGGCAGTGCGGTCAATGTAGCCTTTGAGGTATATCTGTCCTAGAGTTAGGCCTGAGGGGCCACGATCTCAGTAGGGCTTTGCCCACATGGCTCATGTAGCTGGGGCCCACTGACAGGAGGGACAAGATGTGCTCTGTCATGGCTGGCTCCTAGCTTCTAGGTGGCTGGGAGCAGGATGGGAGGATGTCTGGCACTGAGCCATGACCTGGGACAGACCGGTCCCCCAGTTTGGCATTCCTTGGTTGGTGAATGCCCAGGCTTCACGGCAGCATCCCCTCCCCAGCATCCTGTTCTCTGCTTGGTCTCTAATGATGCACTTGAAACATACAGGCCTGCAAGTACGTCATGGAAAAGTCAGCTCTGGGACTCTTGATAGTTGAGCCAAAGATCTGAACTCTAGAAATCCCTTTCAGAGAACCTTTCAGTAAGACACTCCCAGGGGCCTGACTTGGCATGACCTCACTAGACTCAGCATCCAGGCCTGGCCTCGCTGCCTCTCCAGTGTGAGCTGAGCAGTAACATGTAGAGGCAGCCTGCCGAAAATCCCTCACCTCACTGACCTAACTTACTATTGGAATTCTATCTCACAGGTGAACCAGAGTTCTGAAAACTCTTTGTTTTCAAAGGATTCTACTCCAAGTCCAAATATTTGTTTGTTTTGGGGACTTGGGGAGGAAGTTCATGTTTAATAGAAGCTGCTGGGTGCTGGAAGTGTATGCATCTGACTTCATTCTAAATTGTCTTTAGCAAATGCATGGTGGGCTCCTGAAGGGCCAGGAGCCTGTCTTGGAGGAGGTGAGGCTTGGGGGATCTGCAGTGCTGTGTCCAAGGTAGACTAGGTATGACTGTGTGGACAGAACCAGGAAAAGCACTTTGTCCAGGACTGATGTTGAGGGTAGAAATACCGAGTTCTGATCACTTTGCTTTTCAGAACAGTGCCTCTTGAGGTTGTTTTCATCAGCTTTGACCCACAGTTAGCTCCAGACAAAGATGAGGACACTACTTCTTGGTTTATTGATGCAAGAAGATCTAATTGTTCCCAGCAAGATAGCATTCTGGAATTGGTTTCAGAGATTTATTTCTTTTTTGCAGTTCAGGGATTAATCAGTTTGTTTTGAGATCACTGCTCTTTCTTAGTAACTCTGGCCATATGAGTATTTTTGAATTAGTTGAATGTCTCTTAACCTTGTGACCTCAGTGATATTGCTAGGATTTGCTGGAGGGCAGTGGATGATCCTGTCTGAGGCTGGCAATGGGAATTCGGGGATCTTGCTTCTAAGTCAAACATGTCACAAAGCCTGACTGGTACAGGTGCAGAACCAGAGGAATCAGGTCAGGTGAGGGGTATTTTTTGCTGTATCCTCCTAAGGTTAGAGCCATGCTGCCATCACTAAAGACTTCTAGAGTAGTGGTTCTCATATGGATCAGGTGGGGATCTTCCTGAAATGAATTTTCAAATTCAGTAGCTGGGGCTTAAAAATCTGCGTCCCTTTTTCTTTCTTTCTTTCTTTCTTTCTTTCTTTCTTTCTTTCTTTCTTTCTTCTTTCTTTTAAAGATTGTATTTATTTATTTGACAGAGAGAAACACAGCTAGAGAGAGAATACAAGCAGGGGGAGTGAGAGAGGGAGAAGCAGGCTTCCCGCCGAGCAGGGAGCCCGATGTGGGGCTCCATCCCAGGTCTCCAAGATCATGACCTGAGCTGAAAGCAGTCACTTAATGACTGAGCCACCCAGGTGCTCCTTGAAAATCTGCATTCCTAACAAGCTCCCTGCTGATGTTGATGCTGCTGGTGGACCACACTTTGAGTGGCAAAGTTCTGGAACAATGATTCCCCCCCCCCCCCCAGCACCAGGATTGAACTCATGACCCTAAGATTAAGACTGGGGCTGAGACCAAGAGCCAGATGCTTAACCAACTGGGCCACCCAGGCGCCCCTAGATATGGTGTACAGACCAGCAGCCACAGCACTAAGAAGCCTGTTAAAAATGCAAATTCTTGAGCCACATTCCCAGCCATAGAATCAGAAATTCTGGAAGTGGGTCCCAGGATTGGGATTTAACAGGACCTACACGTGATTCAGATGTCTGCTCAAGTTTGAGAGCCACCACTATTGTACAAAATGAATTACATGTCACCCTTTGGTGTAACACACTCCAATATTTAATAATTCTTTACTACTGGAAGGTCTCCCTTGGGTCTAGCATCTGATGATTTTGCTTAATTACTCCAGATCTTTTAGGCCTTCTTGAAGGGGTCTGTTAAAAGTCCTGATCAAAAAAAAAAAATAAAAAAAAGTCCTAATCATAGAATTTTAGGCCTAGAAGGAACCTTAAGATGTGTTCTTATTCCTTTTCCCTAAGATGCATGCTTTCCTATGATCCTTGTCCATGTTTGAGCTTTCAAAGTAGCTGGCAGAAAGTATTAGAGTACAAGTTAAGTTGCAGAAATATCTATAACCCACTTATGATATTTTATCAGTGTCCATCATGTCTTCTGTGTCAGAGGTTAGGATCATTCTATTTTCTTCAGTTTGGAGCTTAAGATATTTTTATATTGCCTTACAGCTTCAAGTCCTATACTAGTGTTATCCAAAATTTTTTCTAAAAAGGACAACAGTGGGAAAGAATAAACTCCATAGGAGCTTTTAAACAGTTTTATTGGATTTCAAATTAAACAGAGGCTTGGGGAGGATGTTCTGGGGACAATGAAGGGGTAGAAACTAACAATTGTGGTGGGAGGGGAAGCACCGGGTGGATGTGGGGCAAACGAAGCTTTTCAGAAGGCGAGGGAAACAGAGAGGTTTCAGAGCCAGGCAACCATGCTTGCTGTATTGAACTTTTCAAACTAGATTGTATTCATAAATCTGACTATGGGGATGAAGGGTGTAAACTCCTCTCTCTGCCAGGCTGTGAGTTTCTGGTGAATGGGGATGCCCTAATGACTATATGACTGAATGAAAGTCGGCAAGTTCAATCCAAAAAGCAGCATACCTCTAGTGCTGGAAGGCTTTCTGGTGGAGGGGCAGTCGAGTAGCAGGTGCACTGATGCCTTTGTACCTTAACCCAGAGGAGTCAAACCAAGTTTCCAATTTAGGCATTTGGAGCATCATTTCCTAGTTGTGTGTCCTGATATCAAAGTGAGAAGTCTCCTCCGTTCCCCAGTTCCTGAGAGTAGCTGGCTAAAACAACCATCTTCAAATGAAGCTAACTGACTAATTCTTAAAAGTCTTGAGTCTGGTACAAGGTTTCTAAGGTTCCCCACTGTCCAGGCTTACCTGATATCAGCCTCTGATCGGCCACAGGCATTTATGCATGGTTCTTACAAATACACACAGAAATCCCCAAAAGAATTCCATTTATTATTATTTTTCCTAGTACAGAGTTTTCAAGTTGAGCAAAAAGACTTATCTCCAGATAATTGCGGGAAAAAAGGCCCAGACAAATGCATAACTACAAAGAACAATGACCAGGAAACTCACAGTGGGAAAGAGCATGGTCAATGTTCACTCTAAAGGATTTATGATGTATGAGTTTGGACAGACTGAATAACCTGCTGATTTTGACCTAAATAAATGACCCAACGGTAACAAAAGCTCTATCAAAGAAATTGGGCCACAGCCATCAATTGCTTAACCCATGAATTTGTAACGTTAGAAACTTTTCATAGTGGCTTGTGGGGTGCAAAAAAAGAAAGATGAGGGGGCATTTTTATCCATTTAGAGCATGTGCTAACTGATAAATGTTGAGGGTTCTTTTTAGTCTATGGCTTTACATTACTGGTTGGCCATGTTCCTGAAGATACATCTCTGACAGAGTATGAATATTTCAAGAAGCTTAGAGAATTCAGTCAACCTCCAGTCATCCAGGGCTTGACCCTCACTTTTGGAAACATTCAGGACCCTGGCTTTTCTTCTTTCCAGTACTTAGCCCATCTCCCTCCCCCATCTCCACCCATCCCCCATCTCTTTTTGGACCTTTCCAAGGCTCATTAAGCAATTTAAATAAAGGCTGGGCAAAGAATAAAATGTGAAAAAAAAGAGGATGAAACTAAAATTTGTAAAATTGACTCATTAATCCTGAATTTGGAATTGGTGTGGGTAGGAAGAAATTGAGGCTCTTGCCCAAACATGTTATTTTGGTTATTGACAGTCATCAACCAATGAATGAATTGTTATTTGCCCATCAACACTTTGAGTAATGTAATGATTCGTTTTTTTGTAATTATAAACATTGTTAAGATAGTAAGAACGTGCCCCTGGTTGTCATTTAGATAGACAATAAATTTTCCCCAAGTGACCAGAAGAGATCGTATCTGTTCTCACATACCTAGCTACACGGATCATTCTCCCCACTCCCAAACCCTAAATGAATCAAAATAGCAAAACTGTACCTGTCCCGCGGTGTCATATAGTCCGAGCAAGTGTTGCTTGCCTCCCACTGTCACAGTAACTAGGGGAGAAGAGAAAAGGAGACTCCACTAAATGCAAGTTTTCATCAGGAGGCTTCACATTTCTCCATGCCAACATCTTCCTGGGCAGTAAGGAGAGGCATATGTCCCACCCATGTATATTCTAAACCAAGCTGACAGCATGATTTCCAAATGAAAGGCAACTTTGGACTTCCCAAGAACAGATGGGCTCAGCAAGTGCAAATTTTTCAACCGGTATGGATATTATCGGTGCCACAAGACACTCTGTAGGCTACTCATGGATCCCTATTAGGCTCTCAAATATCAAGCTCTTGAAAGGAAAAGGATGCTGGACCGGTTCTTGGTTCAGTTATTTTTTTTTCTTTTATTTCATTTGAGCCACATTTCAGGATACAGAACTGTGTGAGTAATTTCTCTGTTCGAAATCTCTCTGCTTTGGTCTATCTCTGAAATGTTAATAAAACTCTGAAAACCAAGAATAGTAACCCATCTACATATTTTATAGTCTATAAGGCAAAGCTAATAATGAAACAAGAAGGATTTAACATTTATTTTTAAAAAGTCTTTTTTTAAAAAAAATTAAATAGTCCAGTGCTTTAGCCCACCTGATTTATTACAATATTGAATGTTAGGTGCAGGAGGAGATGTTGTCCAGGTTTGCTTTCATAGACCTAAAGGGTGTACATAGATTGGAAAGTTGAGAGTTTGATTTACCTAGCAGGCTTACTGCCTTACCAAGCAATTGTGCCCAAAAGGGAGAAGTAATAGAGGGATACAGACCACTCTGTACGTCTGAAAATGAAATAGTCTCAACTTGAAACTAAACGTAGATGGATCATCACATGGAATGCAAAAGGAATACAACCTCATGGTGCATAGAAAGAGCGAATTTAAATTCCCCCCTCCTCCCCATTTAATCTCTTTTTAGAATAACGATTTAAAATGTGAGGGAGACTAATTTTTTTCCCCTTCTTGATCAAAAAAGTGGGCAAATGCTGTGTCAAAATGATATTTGGTTCCTCCAACCCTTAGCTGTGCAGGAAAGAAAGATCTACTGTGTAGTTCCCTTTATCACTGGCCACCCCCCTTCTCCAGCCTGTGGCTCCGAGTTGCTGATTCAGGACTGAGTGGACTTGTATGGGTTCTCAGGTTCCTGGGCTACGTGTAGGCTAAGTACCTTTCAATGAAGTACTTCTGAAAAGCACCTGTTTAAAAGCGTTGCCTCCCTTCACACCCGGAACATGATTCTCATCTACCCAGGTGAGCACGTGTGTGCGGCTCGGAAGGTGGGGCTTGCCGCTCGCCGGGAGGCGCGTCCAGATGTGCACGCAGGCGCACTGAAACCCGGCTCCACCCACCGCTGGCTACCTTGCAGACAGCAGAGGGGCTTCCCAACATTTTGATTTCCTTTCCTGTCAGGCGAGCAATGGAAAGGAAGGTGAGCCGGTGTGGTCCTGTCCTAGTTCCCTCTCCCTGCAGGCTGGGTGTGCGCTCACATATTGCCGAAGTCTGCCTAAGTGGTTTCTTTAATGACCAATTCACGACTTAGTCATGGGTCAGGAATGAAGGGAAGAAATCCAACCATTACAACATGGAGTTTCCCGCCTCTGGTGAGCCCAGGACAGGGGGATCCGGGGGTGGGGGAGGGGCGGCTTTTCTGGGGGCCCTCCTGGAGCGTCCCACGACCTACAGGCCCAGGGCCCTCTGTGGCGTGAGCAGCAGATGCCTGGTCATCCTCATGGCCCCTGTGGGCACTGTAGATGTTCCTCAGCGGTGGCTCCGACCTTTGTCTTAGGGGCACTGTGGCTCTTCCTTCCTGCCCAGCGCTTTGTCGCCCCGCCTCCGCAGCTTTTCGGAGGAGACTCCGGCAGAGTTTCCTTTTCCGTCTGTCCTTCCTGGACTCCAGGGTTGATGAGCTTCCTGGATGGCGCTCAGTGTTGGGAGTAGAAAGACCAGCTAGGGCCACTCCTGTCCTGGAGGGTGCAGAGGAGGGGTTCACCCGCAAGGACTAGGCACCATGCCGGGCCAGCGTGGAGGGCTGTGGGAGCACGCAGTAGGGCCATTACTGTGTTACTGGGCATGTGTGCACATGTGTGCTGGTGGGGATGGGAACATGCAGGTGTCTGTACACACACACACACACACACACACACACACACACACACACACACACATACACACGTCAGAGAAGGCTTTCTGGAGGACAGGTCTAAGCTGTGCCCAGGGATGGCTGCGAGTTTACTCAGGGTGCATTCGCAGAGGGACAGGAGGTAATTGACCAGCTACCCCAGCTTTACTGGGGGAGATGGCGTCAAGTAGGTGAGCACGCAGAGTCTGGCTGTCCTGACTCACTAATTTAGATCCCCCCCCCCCAAGGCTTTGTGAAGCTATGAAAGCCCTGAACTCTTTCTCTCAAAGAAAGCGGATGAGAAGGAATTGAAATAATTTCCTCGTAGTAAGAAGAAAAGGTGGGAGGAGGGGCGAGGGCATTTTCAGGGGGAAGGCTCGTTGGTTCAGCTTTGCTGGGTAGCTGCGGTCTACTCTGTGTATTTGGCCAGGCCTGCTGGAAGAATCCCAAAAGAGCGAGCAGAGCTTCTACCTCTAGCTCTCGCACTTGCTTATTCTCTCTTTTCTGCCCTTTCAGTGTCCCATTTTATTGGAAGGAAGGTAAACGCATCCCACAGATGATGCTATGGAACACAAAGGAACAGGTCTAAGCATTAATCATCACATGCTGTCCAGGGTACACATGGCTTTGTGAATCCTTATCTTAAAGGAGCAGTGGATGCCTTATGGCTTGCCAACCTGTATCCTATAAAGTTCCTCAGTTTGGAAACAGATGAGTCAAGACAGCACAGAAAGAAGGTAGGCCCTGCCATGCTGATAGGAAATATAGTGAGGTTGAAAGAGCAGGATCTTCTAAGTCACATGGTTCCATGTTTGATACCTACCTTTGCTATTCACCATCTGACTGACCTTGGGAAAGTCACCTAACATCTCTGAGCCCCTCTTTTCTTACTTGTTAACATTGGGGATAACATCACCTACCAAAGAGAGCTCCTGTAAAAAGCATATGAAATGAGAAAATGCCTGGCGCACAGCCTGGTCTATAGTAAGCGCTTACCTCCCCTCCTTCAACAAAGGCTTCCTGCCCTTTAGTAAGGATGGGGATCTGTTTGTCTTGCTCTCCACTAATCCGCAGTGCACATTAACTGGCACAAAAATTCACAATATTTGTGAATTACTGGTCATTAAAAAAAAAGAATTTATTTGAGAGAGTGAGAGCCAGAGAAATCACAGAGGGAGAGGGAAAAGGAGAGGGAAAAGCAGATTCGCCACTGAGCAGGGAGTCCAATGCAAGGCCCCATCCCAGGACCCTGAGATCATGACCTGAGCTGAAGGCAGATACTTAACCCACGGAGACACACAGGCACCGCTACTGGTCACTTTCTACCCCAAATGGTACCTCTTTAGATCTCTATCTTTATCTCCCACTGGATAGGAAGACTCTTGAGGACAGAATATCCATACACACTCCCACACAGTACCCAGCACAGTTCCAAGTTTATGTGGTTGAGGCTGAGCACATGGTACGGAAACGGAACACCAGGGGCAAAGGGTGGAAGGAAGTCCTTCAAAATGCACCGAACTGGAGCTGGAGGCTCCCTGGCAGGACTCTGACTGCTGGGAAGGCACAGCTAGCAAATTTCTCCTGGCAGAGCTCGGTCAGGCTACAATCCCAGATCACCATCTATTCTTGGAGCTATTAGAGTTGTTTACTGAGCATAGAAAGGTTTTAAAGAGAGTGGGCCAAATGACCTGCTAATGGCTCCTTTGGTTCTCTCAATAAAGTGTGAAAAGTTGTCAGCGACCTGTTAAGATGAAGGCTGTTTTCTCCAAATAAAATCTTTGCTTCCTTGTGTTTTTTTGTGAAGAGGGGAATGGTTAATTTTGTGAGCTGGATGAGGTGCTAATGAAGTTTAAGTCAGGGCTTGGCTGTCCTGAGGATCACCCAGGAAGAAAATGTCCTAGGCGGCTCCGAGCCTACTCCCTTTGGCATTTCAGTCCCCTCTGTCTGGCCTCATGCGTTATTTGCAAACCTGAGGAAGTGTTGGTTGTTCTCCCTAAACCAGGTCAGACCCTCAGCCCAGCTCATGAATAATATGAGGAATCTGATCCAAAGTCCCTCCCTTGTTAGGTGGTGGGCTGGCCATCTCATCTGCTGAGAGCAGTCTTTTGAAGTCCATGTGATGCATCAATGATGAATCTAAAGAACTGGAATAGTGGAAATGCCAGGTCAGCTGGGAGGAAGCCGCCCTTTCATTCCCAGCATCTAGCCAGCTGTCTGCATGGCTCATGTGGTTTGGATTCTCTTTGGGAGGTAGGTTGAGGCAGACCCGACGAGGTGTGTGCATGTAATACCGTAAAGGTGCTATTTGGGAGGAAGAAACACTAGATGATACACATAGCAAGGAATAGAATTTTAAGAAAGTTAAAAATGTGGCTCTCAGGTAAATTTAGGATGAAGAGAGGTCAAAGATTTATTAACTCATTGATGAGAGACAGAACCAGTAAGGTGACAAATCTTATACAAAGAGCATTCTGAACAACTGACATTCAGAGGTACTTAAAAAGCAGAGGGTCAGGAGAAGTGACTAGGCTCAGTGGGAAACTAGTTGTTGTCCTATGAGAGAGATAACCTTCGATGTTGTTCTTTTCTACTAAACAGGAATTCTTTGCCTGTCTACCTGGCAAGATTTACAAGTTAATATGTACCTTCAGAAAGTCCAAGTTTTTAGTTAGCAGAATCGCACAAAGGTACATTTCCCTGGATTGTTAGCCCCTGTGGGGGGAGGGTGCCCCAGCAGGACAGCAAAAGGACAGTTTCATGCTCTTGGACGTCAAGGGTTTTGAAGACATTTCAAAAAGCCATGTTTCAATTACGTTCACATCCTGGAATTTAGAGTTCTTCTTGGCCTCACTTTTCCTTCCATGACATTCATCCTGCCACTTCTACCTGCTCGGCAGCTCGGGAATCTGTGTCCCTTTCACCATCCTTGCAGCTGTCCCTGTGTGGGACCTACTTCCCAGGCTTGTCAAATGCCAAAGCTGCCTGATCCACATCTGGTCTCTAAGCTCAGCTGCTGTGCTTTCCTTATTGCCACCAGAGTTCATGCAGCTGTGGCTCCCAGTCATCTCCAAGATAAACTTCAAATACCTTCCAAGAGTATACAGAGTCCTTGTAATCTGACCCTGGCTTACCCTTCCAGCTCTCTCTCTCTCTTTTTTTTTTACCTTCCAGTGATCCACACTTCTTACAATGTATTATACTCATGATGCCTTTGCTTAAGCTGGTCCCTCTGGAATTCTTGAAAAAGAAATTCTGGAATGTTTTCTCTGCACTTGTCAGTCTGGAAAACTCCCACAACCATAATACTCCCTTCTGTAACATTTTCTTGATTCCCTCTCAATACATTAAGCCTCTTCCCATGCCTCCTTGCTCCCTGGGTCATACAACCCCGTTTATTACTTATTCTCATGTCTCAGAGTTTAGCACGGGCTGCCCTTTAACTCCACAAATGCTGGTTGAGTGACTAAAAAGTGCGTTAAACACTAATCAAACTGAAGTTTTGTCTGAGACATTTATCTTCTGTAGATGAGGCTTTGGTGTTTCCCAGAAGGTCACCATGAGCTTTTCTGTACAGTAATGGGCAGAATGGGGTCACCAGCAATGGCGTCCTCCGCTGGATCTGGCCCACCTGCTGGGACAGGCCTCCCTGGCAGTGGGGCTCTGCTGGCTGGGATCTGTGCTTGTAGCCCTCGGCCACCTTTCCAGGCAACTCTCACCAGCCATGGGGCTTCTGGATTCTAGGCCAGTAGGGCAGGACCACTGCCAAGGTGTCCTGAGGCTCACCGGAGCTGTGGAAGCTATAGTAGCCAGCCAGCTTGGCATTAGGCACAGAGTACAGGGGAGCTGTCTTTTAATTAAGACGTTGGGAAGAAGTGACTGAACGATAAGTGAAGCCTACACACAGAGGCTTGTTGTGGCAAACCAGAGCATGCTTTTTTGGAGGATCCCCTATATAAAGAGCTACTTTTAAAAAATGCCAGCTTCTTCATAAATTGCTTAAAGAACCATAATTATTGGGCTTGCATTGAGGTATGGTGGAGTAGTGCCTAAGGTGGAGGCAGAAACATTCAATTTTAGCCTTTTGACTTGGTGATCAAAATGTTTCATGATAGCCACCAGGGGGAGCTAGTTAAAAACGCAGATTCCTTGGTTTCACACCCCACCCCTAAGATTTTGAGGGAATAGGTGTGGGATGGGACCCAGATGTTTGCATTTTTTTTTAAATTTTTAAACATTTTTTATTTTTTCATTTGAGAGAGAGGGAGAGAACCCACAAGCAGAGGGAGAGGCTGAGGAAGAAACAGACTCTCTGCTGAGCAGGGAGCCCAAAGTGGTGCTTGATTCCGGGACCTGGAGATCATGACCTGAACCAAAGACAGATGCTCAACCATCTGAGCCACCCAGGCGCCCAAGATGTCTGTATTTTAACCAAGATCTTCAGGAGACTCATTCAGATCTGAACCTGTGTTTCATCTTTAAGATGAGACTAATGACAATTTGATGACTCTAGAGTAATCCACTTTAGACAGGTGTTGTAAATATTAGATGAGGTAATATGTGGGAAAATCATAAAGTTTACAAAATGTTGCACAGATATTATCTTTTTGGCCATGTCTGACCTATAATAGGGGAATAAGACACTTTGGGTATAACAGTACTCTCCCCTCCTTGTCTAGACATAGTCACTGTGGAAATACAAACACCTGGGTAATGGTGAAAGTGGACTAGCGTGTTCCTGTGAAAAACTGTCCAAGAATTATTGGCCCATAAAAATTCTATCAGGTACCAGCTATAATTAATTAGAAAATATGATGGAAAGTATCCTTTTCACAATGACAACACAAACCATAAGCTGTCTAGTAATGTGCAAGACCTTTCTGTAAAAAACACTGTTGAGTGACATAAAAGGACATGGAGAAACAAGATTTGGGCGGGAAACTCTGTATTAAAAAGATGCTAGGTCTCCTCATTCTAATAAGTTCAAAATAATTCCAATAGGATTTTTGAACTGGGAACCCCATAGAGTGATTGCAGTTGTTATACAGAAAATGAAACTGGTGAGAATAGCTAATAATTTAAAAAAAGACAGGCTAATCAGGGTCATACACATTAACATGTATTATAAAGTCATACTACTTAAAGAAGTGTGGCATCAGCACAAGAATCAATGAGACAGAATGGGAATCTCAGTCACAGAGCCGATGCTACCTTTTTAAGAATTTAGTATATAAATGGCAGTGGAAAAAGATGTAGTAGTCAATATATTATATTTAGACAGTTGGTTACTATTTGGAAATAAAACAGCAAGTGAAGAACACCATAAAGAAAATGATTGATATATTTGATTTAAAAAAAAGAAAGAAACGTTAAGTATACTGGGAAAAATGGTCACAATATATGAAGGTTAAAGAAGGCTATCTTTGATACATAGGGTGTATTCTAAGCAATAAGAATAATCCAAAAGAAAAGAAATAATATGTACAATTTACAAATAAATTAAGGGTCAATGAATATTGGAGTGAAAATATTTGAGTTAAACAAGATATAATCTCTGGTCTATCAAATTGACAAAGATGAAGAGAATGGCACCCAGTACAGGTGAATATATGAAGTTGGAGAAAATGTAAATTGGTTCAAGGTTTCTGACAAGTCATTTTTCGACATAGATCAAACGCCTAAACACGGGTCTTTCTCTGACTCAGCAGTTCTATCTCTATGAGGTATCCCCAGGAATAATCATACATATGCACAAAAATATATACATATAAAACAGTTTATCACCAAAGTACTTACAATTGCTAACAGTTGGAGACAGCCTAAATGTTCAGTAATTGGGGATTGGTTCTCTTCAGTTATGGAGCAACCTTATATTGTAACTTTTTACTTTATTTTATATTTTTTAAAGATTTATTTATTTATCTTGGAGAATGAGCTCTGGGGAAGGGATAGAGGGAGAGGGAGAGAGAGAATCTCAAGCAATCCCCATGCTGAGTAAGGAGCTCAATGCGGGGCTGGATCTCATGGCCCTGATATCAGACATGAACTGAAACCAAGGGTCTGACGCTCAACTGACTGTGCTACCCAGACACCCCCAAATGTAACCTTTTAAACAATATTGAGAAGTGAGGTAAAATAGTGAGGATATTATGTCTGATAGAAGGAGATAAAATTCTACATTGCATATGTAGAACTATTTACAGAAAATACTCTTTATTTTTTCCATACTGTGTTACCTTGAACACGTAAGTTGGAAAGAAAATGATATTTGGGTGCTCACCAGTTGTGATCATCATGTTATGATTATCACTGTTCTATACAGATTAAATTAAATGTCATCTGGGTTGTCTCCCACCATTTATATTCTCCCATTGCTTCTAGGTTCACTCTCTGATTTTGTCTGAGGCTTCTCCAGATTTACTTGAGGCTGTAGGACCGAGCTTATTTTTTTTTTTTTTTAAAGATTTTATTTATTTGTCAGAGAGAGAGAGCACAAGCAGGGGAAGTGGCAGGCAGAGGCAGAGGGAGAAGCAGGCTCCTGCTGAGCAAGGAGCCTGATGCAGGACTCCATCCCCGGACCCTGGGATCATGACCTGAGCCGAAGGCAGTCGCTTAACCGACTGAGCCACCCAGGCGTCCCCAAAGCTTATGTTTTTAGGAAGAGGCACGTGCGATGCTTGCTGTGGTGGAGGGTTATAAACTGTATTCCGGGGGAACTCATCTTCAGAGGATTATGATGAGCCCCTAATGCTCTACTTATACTTGCTTTTCAAAGGTATGGGGAAAATATTGTGCATTTGAGGATGTTGGAGTCTGCTGAAATGTATTAGTTGTAAACCAAAACAAGTGTATGAGCTATAAAGACAACAGCACTAAATTGGTCCCAAATATAGCCCTTTATTGACAATGTCTAGGCATGGTGAAATCAGCCAGCCCAGCGCATCGAGTATGGTGTTTCTGCTGTCAGTAACTTCTGCCAAAGGATGACAAGATAATTTGGAGTACACTAAATGATTTTTCTCTGTTTTATACTTTTGTGCATGGTTGTTGTCCTGGATTATGTATACTCATCTGCCTCTTTGTCATTCAGAAGTCTAAAATTTTACATATTTGTGTTTTTTTTCATTTATTTATCTCATTTACTGTAGTCTAGTATCCCCAACAAAATAGGGGTTCTTTACAGTTTTAATTTTTGCTTCTTTTTTTAAAAAGATTATTCATTTGTGTGTGTGTGTGTAAGAGAGAGAGAGAGTGAGCATGGGCACTCACACACACATGCACAGGTAGGGGGAGGGGCATAGGGAGAGTGAGAAGCAAACTCCCCCCTGAGCAGGGAGTCTTGTTTGGGGCTCAATATCAGGACCCTGAGGTCATGGCCTGAACTGAAGGCAGAGGCTTAACTGACTGAGCCACCCAGACGCTCTTTTTTACTTCTTAACAACTATCTAGAAATAACATATTCTGGTTAATTATGGTCAAAAGAGGTTGTATGTATGACAGTCTGGGATAAAGCAGTTCTTGGAGCCTTTCTGCAATATATATCTGTGAGACCATCTTGTAACTTTATTGTTAAGTATTTTCTCAGTTTGTATAAGGTAACATCTACCACTTTTATGCCTTTGCTCACATGTTTTTCCCCAACTATTTCTCCTCAAACCATCTAAAAATAAAACCAGAGTTTTGGGAATGCTTATCAGCAGTGCACAGTGCATGGCTAGCCAGTTCTGTTAAGGACAGGTCTACCGACAGTAGAGGGGTGCCCTGAAGGAAGGCTGTCATCAGGATTTGTGACATGCACTGTCACTTAAAGGTAGAAAGAAGCTTTGAATAAGGCTTGGTGCCTCAGGTCGACTGGGTCAGTGGGTTACCAATCTGAGGCTTTGAATTCCTCTTGATTTTGCTGATGCTTTTCTTATCAACCATGCTGACTGTAAGTGGAAGATAAAGACACCAAAGGGAGTTTCAAATCATAAACTGTAGCTCTACTTCTTAAATTCATCTTCTCAGTATTTTTCAGAGCCTGCCAACAGCCTTGAAGCTTTGCCCCTATCCTCCACTCTTCACCAGCACACTTTCCCTAAATATTTTAGTCTTCTTTCTGCCAACACAAGGAAGCCCAAGGCTTGTGTAGTGCTCTCCATTGGGCTTTGGAGGGGAGGGAAGCTGAGTAGTCAGAGGTATTTTCTCTTCTATAGCAGTGGGAGTGGGGACAGAAAGAGGAGGAAAGGGAAGATAATAAACATTTATAATTTAATATCCTTTCTTGTATCCCTGATACATTTCTTATGCAGCTGTTCATTTTGCAGGTCAGTGGGTTCACTTGTCAAACTCTGGTGATACCAACATCATGTCTTTCTCTTGGAACCCATAGATACTCAGGGGTTAAACTACCACATTGTCAAAGACACCAGGGGTAGTTGGGGTGGCAGTTTCTACCACACCAGAAGGTTAAAGGCTCAAGGGCTGAAAGGGGAATTAGAGATAAATGATGGCCCTCTTTACTTGTCACCAGTTGGTCAGAAGCCAAATGAGGTTGTGCCGGAGGGAGTCACGTGGACACAGGGTCAGGTGGCTGATAGGTATTTATGAATGGGGAAGGGTACTCTACCAAAGACGTGCAAGAAGGAGCAGGGGGCTCCTCTCCAGCTGGGGGGGGCTCACTCTCACTGGTCTTCAGGAGTTAGGGGTTTGGGGGCATAAAGCACATTACTGGTTCTGCTAAGAGTGAAGCCTCTGGAGATGGCTGCTGGTTTCCTTGGTGGGAATTTGAGACTTGGAAGAAACTTGTGCCAAAAACAAGGACTGTAAAAAGAGGAAATTATAAACAAGTAATCTTGAGGCTTGGAAAATGTTGTCTCATTCCCCTGGGTCATCACTGAGAGGAAACTGACCTCAAAATGTGAGAGCATGAGTAAGGGGAGGGAGGCAAGTGATTTGGGCAAATAAGACCATGAAATGAGCTGATTTGCTTGGTAATTTATTTCACTATTTCATTAGATTGTACCCTGTCAACTTGGAGCATAATAAAAACCAGTATGCTTTGTTGTATATGGGGATTTCTGAGGGTCTTTTTGAAGTTCTGTGACCTGTTTCAGCAAGTGTGCTTCTGGCTTGTGGAAATGTCTACGGTTTCTGCTGTCCATCTGTCTGTCCAGCGTAAGGGCTCATGCAGTCCTAGCTTTCAGAGCAGCTGGTGAGGTCAGACACGTCTCATTTGTCTGGATGAGCTCCCCTAACCCCATTTCCCCTCTCTGGCTTCCTAACTGGTGCCCTTCTTTCCCCTGCTCCCTTAGTAACATCTATCGTCCTCTGTTTTCCCCACACATTGAGGTTCTACAAATGATTAATAACTGACTAGACTGTGAATTCCTTATGGGCACAGACAAACTTCTAGGATCAAGCAATGTCTTAGAAGCAATGGGTATTCAATAAATGGGTATTTGTTGAATTAATGGATAGCCTAAAATCCACCCCACCAACCCCCAGAGAGCATATGTTTCTAAAGACGATCACGCCAAACTGTCAAATCTGTAATAGGGATTTCAGGAGCATGTGATCTGTTGGAGGAGAGCCTGTGCAGACTTGCAGCTTTCCTCATACTCAGGAAATCACAGCAGAGGGTCCTGGTGATACTTTCTGGTGTAGAGGCCAGGAGACACAATTGTTGAATTGAAACTGATCAATTCTAGAAAACAAGGAAAGTTATTGAGCCCAAGTCTTGAGCTCACTCCAAGATAGACAGTGATGGCATGTTTGGCTAGTTCCCAGCACTGACAGTTGAGACAGCTCTGATCTGGTATTGTGTGACATAAGGTAGTCCTTGAGGTTTTCAATTTCAGGGCCTAAAATTGGGAGAGCAGCCTAAGCCCTTGACCTCAGCCAGGGACTGGCTCCATCATCACTCCCGCCACCATGCTGCCTGGGAGCCCTGTGGGGGCCAGTGTGGCCCTTCAGACTCTGCTTCCTGATCTCACTCCCCAGCCAAGAAGGAGGGAGAAAAATAATGAAACATATCTGCTAATTATGTTCCAGGTAGTTTTTTGAAAATATAGAACTAGTGAGGGACAAATGAGCATTAACTATACCTCTTGAAATAAATTCACACTTCCTGTGTTTAAATCATCATATTGGCTGATCATTTAAGAGTCAAAAACAGTTTTCTCCTTTAGACTTTGGTCTAAAGTCTAAAGATCAGGTCTTTTGGCTCTCTGTGAGGTGTGTCATTTGTGACTGGTTGTCGTTATATGACCCCAGGGAGAGTGAGAGGTGATCAGCCTTACAAACCAGTAAGTTCTGCCCCACCTAAAAAGAGAAATAGCTGGAGGAAAGCAGAGAGAGGCAAGAAGGGGGCAGTGGCCTCAATCAGTGAGAGAAAATACTAAAGAAATGATTTATGAAATTATTTAAAACCTATGTGCTGGGGCGCCTGGGTGGCTCAGTTGGTTAAGCGACTGCCTTCAGCTCAGGTCATGATCCTGGAGTCCGGGATCGAGCCCCACATCGGGCTCCCTGCTCAGCGGGAATCCTGCTTCTCCCTCTCTCACTCCCCCGGCTTGTGTTCCCTCTCTGGCTGTGTTTCTGTCAAATAAATAAATAAAATCTTTTAAAAAAAGAGAGAGTCAGGAAAGGCAAGAGAATAAATAATATACATAAAAAATCCAGAGCCAGCAGCGGGGCTAGAATAATTATCTAAAAATCCAGTCAGATTCTTCTTAAAGAGTTGTGGGAATTTCCTAATTTCTCTGTCAAAGGTCTCATCTTCACATCCTATTCTTAGGAAACACTTCTTACCCCATCTTTATGTCTCTGTTGGGCCACTCTTGCCTTTTTGGGAATGGGACTGGTGGAGTGATGGGAGGGCAGGAAGTCCTAGGAGTGGGAGGGTCTGGAGGACCACAGAGACAGGTGAGAGTTCCAGGTGGCGGGGAATGGGGGTGGGAGGCTAGGAGTGGTTTAGAATAACAAAATAGTTCTTTAATCACAGTTGCGTGCTGGAGGGCTATTAATTAGGAGGAAGTGATGTTTTTGTGAACTTTAGAAATATTCCTGGACTACTTTTCAAGGACCAAAAAGTATTTTTTAAATCATGTCTTTGACTCAATTGTTGTAATAAAGGAATTGGTTTGAGTGGATGTTTCCAGATAGTGGAGACAGTTCTTCGATATTGTTTTAATCATATCCCAAATTCATTCCTTGGCATTCCGCGGACGCCTAATTTAGTGTAACAGTGGTAAAACAGAATAACCATCTCCCAAAGGTATCCACCTCCTAATTCCCCAATTCTGTCAATAGGTTACCTTATGTGGCAAAGGAGACTTTGTTGATGTGATTAAATTAAGGATCTTGAGCTGCGGAGATTTTCCTGGATTACCTGGTGGGCTCGATGTAGTCACATGTGTCCTTATAAGTGAAAAAGGAAGGTGGCATGGATGGGTGAGGAGGGTCAGAGTCAGACCTCCCAGAACAGGAGCAGAAGTTGGATTTGGGACAAAGGAGTCCACAGAAGCCGCAAAAGGCCCAGAACGGACTTTGCTCAGAACCGGTAGGAATCCAGTTCTGCCGACAACTTGATGGTAGCCTAATGAGATACATTTTTGTTCTTAAGAAATGGAAGATGATAAGCTTGTGATTTGTCGTGGTGGCAATAGAAAATGAATACAGTAACTGTATGTTGTAAAATATCTACTGGTTAAATAAATGTTTGCAAATCAATGATGTTTGGGGATAGGGGACGTACTTTCCCTTGACTTAAAGTTTCCACGTGAAGGGTATCGATTCGTGTTAACAGTCTGGGCCTGACCACCCCCAGGAGAGTGGAGAGAATAAGAAGGATCTGATTGCTAGTGTGGGAGCAACACCTGGGAGCCCTCCCTACTTCCCCTTTGGGATCCGTTGGCCCAGAAAAGTATAAGTTCTGCTCTGTCTTTGGATCCAGAGGTCTTTGTTTTCTAATGCTTTTTGTGTGTGATGGATTAAGAAGCCCACTGTTACCCCGTGTGCCTAAGCCCATTTTGGTCTTTTTCTGTTGGATTCTTCTTTCTCAAGCAGGGAAAAGAGGTCTTATTTATTGATGTCACTGAAATAATGTATCACATAGATAGGCTTTTTCTTTTCCTTAAATAAATTATTTGTCATCATTTAATCTAGTTATTATGTCTTGCTTAGTTCCAGAGAGTACTAATGAGGACTTATAAATACATTATAATTAAAAAAGAGGAGCAGAGGAAAAGTGAAGGGAGGACTGATTAGATGAAACTAGATTGGGGTTAGAATCATGAGAGTCTCCTCCGTAGCTGGCAAGGGTTGAGGCTGGGGAGGCTCACAGAGCTGACCCTGAGCAGAGGTTAATGATTTATGGACTATGATAGCAAAACACCAACAGGCCACTCAAGAGAAACATAGCTATGCCTAGAACTGGAACTGGAAAACTTCCTCTGGAGCTTCATGAAAGGGATGCTTATAGATTATAGGGAACAGGATTCTAAACACTATGGTGAGTAAATGTGGCTGTATACTTCATGATCTGTTTCTTGCAGTATCCCTCCATTTAAGTAATGGTACAATAAAACACACTGATTTACACTGAATGTTTACTAAGTGTCTACTATGGGTCAGAGACAGTGGTGCTGGGTGGCCAAAACAGAGCTGTCCTTGTCTTCAGGGAGTTTCTGGTCTAGAAGGGGAGCCAGATACTGTAGAAATAGTCCCACACCAGAAAGAAATGAAGTCAGGCACTGAGGATTAAACACGGGACTCACTTTACGGGTCAGGGACAACCTCTTTGAGGAAGTGACTTAAAGCTGAGATTGTAGCAATAAGTAAAGTGAGCAAGGCAAAGAATATTTTTGTGTGTAGTGGGAAGTGATCAGGGGCTTGTGTGTGTGTGTGTGTGTGTTTCAGGGAGAGAGAAGAACATGCACAGAAGCCCTGAGATGGAAAAGATGTGCAGGAAATGAAAGGTCAGGGTGGTCAGCGTGGGTAAATGAGAGGAGTGAGCAGACAATGGCTGGGAGGGCTTGTGTGTTTTGTAGCATGGAGGGAGCAGTGGGAAGCCTTTGAAGGTTTTTGAGGAAGGAAGTGACATGTTTCTTATTTATATTTTAAGAAGCTCACCCCGGCTGCTGGCTGCTTTGTGACAGCAGAGAGAGAATTGAGGGTTTGTTCTAGTGGCTGAGGAAGATGGCGGTGTCTTAGCCCGGGTGATGGGGCAGAGACGCGATGTGTCTTCGGTGGTGAAGGCAAAGCACAGATTGGTGGCTGGCTGTTGATCTAGAGAACCTATTCCCTGTTTCTGAACTTGATTTAATCCTAATTCACTGTGAACTGTTCCTTAACTGATTGACTTTAGCTCTTAAGTCAGTTATATGTGCAGATCGGACACGTTTCCTAGGAAACACCTCATCCTTCCCAAGGCTGTGCTTAGAGCCGGGGTTCTGAACCTGCTTGGGCCACGGACCAGTGCTCCCAGGACCTCTGAGACCTAGGCGTGGATCACTCCAAAACCTCCCCAGGTGATCACAGTGTGTGGCCAAGATGAAGAACCACTAACTTAGAGCATTAGATTGATGATGAGGAGTAACACATGGCATGAGAATTAAATCCAATATATAATGTTGTAAACAAGGTAAACATTTCTAGTAATGTGAGGTTTGGATGGAACCAACTATTTACAGTTTTCTCTAAGCAGCTCTACACGGGGAGATTTAATCATGATCAACCAAGGAGACTGACGTCCTTGCAAACACTTTAACTTTCAGTAGCTCTTTTCAAATTCATCTTAAGCTTTGAACTTGTAAATAAAGGTGAATTCTTAGGCACTGCATGAATCAAAGTGTAGGCTAATTGGACATGAAAGGTTTTACTTCTAAATCACTGCTAGAGGCCAGCAATTTTGAGCATATGGTGGCTGCTCAGTGGTGGTTTTTAACAGAAAAGTCAGCCTGAATTCTGTTGCTAGGGGAAAATTTCCAGGGCTTCACACTTGTTAGCCTTCATGTATCAGAAATGATTCATGCATGCACTGAGTGCTGAGTTCCCATCATCCTGCCAATTCTTCAGAGGCTATTAGCTCTGTAGGGACGGGGGGTGGGTGGTGGGGGTGGTGGATATATCTTGTTTCTTCCAGCACCAATTTCATACCTTCCTCTGTTTCCTAAAATTGCCCTGAGCTTCTTAGCATTATGCAGAGGACTCTGACTAGTTGCAAGAGTGAGCTGGGATTACTGTAAGCCTGTCACATATTGTGTATCCCTATTTTGTTGCCTGGTTGGGAGTTAGCACATGACCCAAGTCAGACCAATTGGGACCAACAGGACTCAATTCCAGATCCTTTACTTGAGCTGTAGGAGAATGGACTTCCTTCTGGCTAGAAGGAAGTGAGTAAGGAGATAGCTCCAAGAGCTACTGGTAGCCATTTGGAACTAGGAAAAGAAATATGACAGTGGAACCAGTGTTGAGAAGGCAGGGTTGAAAGATATTGCATGAGTCATGTATCAAGTTTCATCTAAAGTTAAGACTTGGGGTGCCTGGGTGGTACAGTTGGTTAAGCCTCGGCCTTCGGCTCAGGTCATGATCCCAGAGTCCTGGAGTTGAGTCCTTCATCAGGCTCCCTGCTCAGCGGGGGAGTCTGCTTGTCCTTTTTACTTTCCCTCCATGCTCTCCCAATCTCACTCTTCAAATAAATAAATAAATAAATAAATAAAATATTAAAAAAAATAAAGCTAGGACTCTACCTGTAATTTGCAATGAGGCAGGCAGGCACTGTGTCCCTTGTTCATTCTGGCTCCAGCCTGACAATAAATGTTTGTTGAATGAGTGAATGGTAAGCAGAGGAAACAGAGCAAGATTAGGAGAGAAATCAGTATGGTATTCATGTAATTTTAGAAGAAAAGATCATTTTCAAAGACACCAAATCCTGTCATTTTTCTGATTCTGAAATCTTGAATTAGCAAAGTGTGGAATTTCCTTCTAATTACCTTATAATGACAAAGTGAGCTAAAATGGAAAAGAGCAGTAATAAATAATAATCTGGCCATGAGGTGGATGGGAGGGAGAAAATCCTTTTTCCATAACACTAGTATCGAGGGGAATATGACTCATGTTTAAGGCATGTAAGTCAGTAAGTTCCCAAGCTGAAGTATTTTTATTATTTTTGTAGATTTACAAATGGTTCACTTCATTTAATTGCATTTACCTTGACATAAATTATCAAAATTTGTCCATATATGAATTTATAGAACAACTACTACTTATAGAACCACAACCATGAATTTATAGAACCACTATTCATGAAAGAAAATGTATTACTCACCTGTTTCAATACACTAATCAGAAGAAAAACATACCTAGTCACTAATCCACATCATAACTTGTTACCTTACTGGGAGTTATAAGGATACTTTATATAAGGAATCTATCCCATTTCATCTATAACACATAGGTGAGAAAAAGGCAAAAGGAAAAAGATCTCTATGATGACCAGTGATGAGACCAGTGATATTTGCCCAAGGACATATTCAAGTATGAGACAGAGGCAATTCACTTTTATAAATGAGAAAAAAAGATAGTTTTGCATTTGCCAATAGAAGCTTATATATAGTGTCTTCCAGACACCATGCAATGAAAATTTTCATCACTTCTTCCTTTCTTGACTTTTTTTTCTCTATTTTTTCCCCTATTCACTAGAGAAATCTAGATTCTGGGCCTTCGGGAAAGGGGGAGAGAGACAGAGAAAATGATAAACAGAGGGTACGGTCTGCAAAGGTTTTAATTTCAAGTCTTATGCTTTGGAAATCCAGATACACTTGGTGAGCAAGTACTCCCCACCCGGGATGCTGCTGTAGAACTAGATGCGTGCTATAGGATGTCCCCTTCCAAGTCTCCTGCTGAAGAGACTTGTTGAGGGTCTAAGGAGCCACTATAACCCTGAGTGTCTACACTGAGAAAACCTTAGTGTATTATTCCACTACAGTCTACGTGAACTTACTCTTTGATCTCTCTACTCCATTCTTCACTTCATCTAACAATAAGGGCCGAAACCCATCTGTCCCTTGGGAACCTCCCTGATTGGGTCTATGTCTTTGTGATCCCAGCCTTGTTCTACATTTCCTTCCACTTCTCTCTCCAGACCTGTAGTGTGGAGCTGGGTCAGAACACAGGGAATAGTTAAAGGGAATTAACGAGGCTATTTTCACTAAGGGCTGACTCTAAGATCTCTTATAAGCCTGTAAACAGATTGTGATCTGAAGTTTGTCCAGCTGAATTTGCAACTTGGAATATAGCCTTCCCAACCCCTTAGTGTTTAGGTTTCTAGGGTAGCCCACAATAGCACACACCACAGCTGGCTTCTTATAAGTTTATATGAAAACACTAGTAGAAAGTATTCTTACTCCACACCCTGTTAATCAGAAAAAATTTTTTGAAATTGTATCTTGAATCTTAGTGGTCAAAGGAGAGCTAGGTGCAAGAAACAGGAGGAGGGAACTAACAGGATGAGAGTTAAGGGGAAAAGAAAGCCTCAGGTTATATGATTTCCCCAAGAACACACTAGTAATAAGAGTACTGAGGGCGTGTATTGCATGGAGCACTGGGTGTGGGGCATAAACAATGAATCTTGGAACACTGAAAAAATAAAATTAAAAAATAGGGGTTAAAAAAAAGTCAGGCTTGTCTAATTTCTAAACTCAGGCTTTACCCACTCTATGTCTTTGATAGAGAGTCTGAAGAAAGCTCCTGGAAACTTACCAGGTTCTTGATGTCACTGGTTTATTATTAAGGTCAATTTTCTTTTCTTTCTTTCTTTTTTTTTTTTTAAGATTTTTTTATTTATTTGACAGAGAGAAACACAGCCAGAGAGAGAACACAAGCAGGGGGAGTGAGAGAGGGAGAGGGAGAAGCAGGCTTCCAGCTGAGCAGGGAGCCCGACATGGGACTCGATCCTGGGTCTCCGGGATCAGGACCTGAGCCAAAGGCAGTCGCCCAACCAACTGAGCCACCCAGGCGCCCCAAGGTCAATTTTCTTAAACTCAGACTCTTGACGTTTTCTGTTGTAGGTCATCCTTTTAGTTTACACATGAAATGAGAGAGGAGAGCCTGAAAGAGAAAGATTTTGAAGCCCAAGGTGAAAGGCGAGGGTTGAGATGAGTGGAGGGAAGCAAGGACATGAGGGGAAGGAGAGGGGAGTGAGTGCTAGAGAAGATGATGGGAAACAGGCATGGAGTTGAGCCCAGTTGTCTTGGTTGTTGCCAGGAGAGAGATGTAGTCAGGGGAGGGAAGAGTGAGACACTCCTAAGCTGTGTCTTTGAAACATTGGGAATCCTTGCCCTAACTGTGGAACCTCCTCCAGGGTTAGGAAAAGGTCATCAATCATCTCATAGTAACACCAGCTGCAGGGGTAATAAGTGTCAAAATGAGAATTAGAATGCAAGCCTGTTCGAATTCAAAGTCTGGGCTCTGACCCCTCCTTTTTGACATCCCAGATGGTCTGCGCTACTGTGTGTGACTGTGGATGTCTTCTATGACATCCCTGCCATTGGAGGTTATGGATTTTAGAAGTTTGCCAAACCCTTCAGTTTCCAAGCATTTGGCCAGAAAGAGATCATAGTCCCACATTTATGCACTGTTCTATGCACACGTCAGATTTGGACATCTTAAGAAATACATATTTTTCTAAATAGACCCTATGTATTAATGCAGCCAATTGAATCTTCTACTTTCCTTCTCAATGAAGCAAAACAATCTTGTACTTATTCCCATTGTGGAGTTTATACCATGATGACTCAAAGGTAAGAGCAAGTAATGCTGAGAAACACCACCGAAAGAGCTGCTTTACTACCTTATGCATCCAGAGTCCTTTAGCACTAGATGGAAACACCTTGGATTTAACATTTCCATAGATGCAATTGAAGAAATTTTTGGTTTTTTTTTTTTTTTTAAAGATTTTTATTTATTTGACAGAGAGAAACACAGCCAGAGAGGGAACACAAGCAGGGGGAGTGAGAGAGGGAGAAGCAGGCTTCCCCATGTGGGACTCGATGCTGGGTCTCCGGGATCATGACCTGAGCTGAAGGCAGTCGCCCAACCAACTGAGCCACCCAGGCGCCCCTGTCACATCTTTCTGAGGCCGATTTCCCCAAACTCCCTCTTGCCACCCTAAGACATCTGCCCAGTTCACACGTAGTCACTCCTCTGCTAGCACACAAATGGGACAATTTCCCCATTTCATTTTGTTTGCAGCATATCTGGATTCAGACGGGAACTTCAAAAATGTGCAGTGACAACTCGGGAAGCTGCTGCTTCGATAAACCATAGAAGCTGCCATGAACCGGCATGGCCCTGAGTACACGGTAGGGGGCGGAGGGACACGATGCCCTCCGGGGGTCTCGGGCTGGTGCTGAGTGGAGGCAGACGCAAATTTTTGGTTTTTTAGTTATTCAGTGACTTGATATTACTGGATGGATTACCAATAATTCATAAATTAGTAGATTTTGTTCTTTATATGTTCAATATTATGCTTTTCCAGAAACTGTTTAAGGGGGGTTACTAAAACAAATGTAAGATTTTTATAAAGTGAGGAAATCAGGGTGAAGAAAAATTAATGCAGGAAAAATTAAGTGAAGACAATGAAGATGTTATTATACAAAATTCAAGTATGAGATGGAGTCTAAGCTGTATAGACTTGTGAGAAGTAGAACACAAATTTGGTCCTGCTGTTTCTGTAGCTGATGTGAGGAGGGTCACGGGACAGCTCACAATGTATACGTGAGTCCATCTTATAGCTAAGGACACTGATGTGCAGAGAGGGTCACCCAGCCAGAAAACCCTGGATTTGTATTTAAATTCATGTCTGTCTGGCTCCAAGCTCCTGGTATTTTCAGTAAGCCGTCTGCTTTTGTGAATACCCATGTGTGAGTGGACTCAATTAGAGACCAGTGTAAAGCTTTACTTACTTGAAAACTCACTTATTTGTTGAAAATTAATGTTTATATAGTTTTATGACCTTGGGGAAATTAATGAATGAATTTGAGTCTCGGTTTTCTTGTTTTTGAAACTGGGATCTTAACACTTAAGGAATTGTTGTAAAGATTAAAGATAATGTGTAGACATCTCACAATAAAATGCTTGTGATATGACAGGTGTTCAAAATGGTGGCTGTTATCAATTTCCAAAGCTGCTCATTTTCAACTGGACATTTCCTCAGTTTGATAATGTCCTTCATAGCATCACAGACTGGAAAGCTAACATTTCTTTTCTTCTTGCAATGTGTGAACTGTCAAGCACTATTTTTGAACACCTTGTCTCTCACATATTTCTCCCCAGGAGCCTGTGAAATCAGAGCTCTATCGTCCCCATCTTTGAGATGATGAGAGTGAAGATGAGAAGTTAATAGAACCATCTGTTTTAGAAATGAATGTGGTACATGTTGTGGGTAGGAATAGGTGCTGTTGATCAATCTGTATTAGTCAGTTGTAGGAGTTCATCTGTAAAATATGGTAGACACAATGTCACCCTTTTAGCAACATATCAGAGATGGTGCCTATTGTGCAACCGTGTCAATGACCATCATTCATCTTGGAAGAGTCTATGACTCTGACAGCCTAATTTAAAAGAAGACCACCGCTCCAGAGTAGTCACCGTTACTGTTGTGTTTCCCATACTGCATCTGAGAGAGTCAGGAGGGAAGCCTTCCTGAATGGCTGAGGAGTTATTTTATGGCAATATTTTTCATTCTGGCCATTTAGGCAGAATATGGTGGGTGGGTCACTGTGTGGGGCATTGCATCAAATCCTTTGCCGGTGCATTAGAAATAGCAAGTTTTATGCAAGCATATTACTCCAAAGAGCAGGAGAATGAAAGGAGCTAGTTTTGGTGCCATGGTGGATCACTCAAATTGAGACACCAGTTAGTGATGCCATCTGGGTTACCGAGAGACAAATAGGGGGAGAAACACTTTCCTCTCTGTGGCTTTTAGAAGGGCTTGTTCAGATTGGAAGTGGGGAGAGTCTGAAGCATATTTTATCACTTTTTCCCATGAGAATTTTTCTTCAATTAGTTTTTAGTTTAAATTAAAACAATAACAAGAAGGTGCAAGTACTAGTTCTCCAATTGGCCACCCTATCATTTTGAAAGCTTCTGTGCTCACAGTATATATTCCCGTGGCCCCTGGAATCCCATGAGTTCCTTGTATTTGACGATATGGATGACATAGCACATGTCCTCTACTATTTTAAACTATAAAACTCAATATGAGATGAGTGTAATTCAAATGAGTTTTAATTATTTGCCAGAGATTTTATTTATTTCTGGTTTTTTAAGAAAAGATTTTCTTTATTTATTTGTCAGAGAGAAGGAAGGAGACTGCACAGAAGCAGAGGTAAGAGCAGGCAGAGGGAGAAGCAGGCTCCCTTCTGAGTGGGGAGCCCAATGTGAGGCTTGATCCCAGGACCCTGAGATCATGACCTGAGCCAAAGGCTGATGCTTAAGACTGAGCCACCCAGGCATCCCTACCTGAGATTTTATTTGTATAAAAATATTGCATGCAGCAAATAATTGTGATAATTTAATTTTAAATCTGAGTTACTTCTCTTGCATAACTATAAAACATAACTGCTTGTGTAGGTCTGTTGACAGTTGCATTTAGTTTGGATAAGAGCTTATGGATTTTTTCTCAAAATGGTAGTGGAAAATGGCTTATTTAAGGAGAATTATGGAGAAACTTATGTGATTCCTAGTGTGTGCCTTTTCATCAGCACCCATCTTCTTTTTTTTTTTTTTAAAGATTTTATTTATTTATTTGACAGAGAGAAAGACAGCTAGAGAGGGAACACAGCAGGGGGAGTGAGAGAGGCAGAAGCAGGCCTTCCGCCGAGCAGGAAGTCTGATGTGCAGGGCTCGATCTCGGGACTCTGGGATTATGACCTGGGCTGAAGGCAGATGCTTAACAACTGTGCCACCCAGGCACACCAGCTTCCTAAAGTGAGTTTAAGCGACAAGGCAAAGAGAGAAAAGGGGTGCTTCCTCCTGCAACGTCAACTGCCAATGAAACAGCTAAATGACAACACTTCATTCTCACATTAAAACAAAGAAAGATATAATGAGACAGAATGCCAAATTCATAAGGCTATTAAAGGCAAATCATGGAACTCTAAAGAAATTGTCTACTTGTCACTGCTAAGTATGCCCCTGCCCCCATTGCTCCAAGCCTCCTGCTCCCACCGCTCCAAGCCTCCTGCTCTCACTATTTCCAAGTTGCTCCCCTTCCTTTGGGCTTACCACCAAAGGATTTACTTTGCAGTCATTTCTACCAAATGACTACATTTGGTAGAAACCTTTGAGAGGTACTGGTGATTCCACCAGGACCCTCGAACTCACTTGGTGGTAATGTGGTCTTCAAAGTGGAATCCTTATAACATTTATCCATTTATCTTTCTAACGTGAAATCTCCTGGCCTGAATATAACTTAGCTTGACATTGAGCTACTGAATCAACCAGCCCTGGAAGAGTTTAGGCTGACTTCACCATGGGTCCTGGGTGCCAGCCTGAACTTTCTCCTCTTAAGATCTTAACAATGTAATGAACTGCTCTGCAAAGTTAACTGGATATTGATGTCCTTGTCATCTGCAAAACTGCAGAAAACACATAAAGGTAGTTAATGTGAGTCTTTTGCTTGTACTTGCTTTCCTAAATCTTCTCTTGAAGTCACCAAAAACTTCTGGCAAGTCGTTCTTCTGAATGTGTGCCCAGAGACAAGGGGAATTAAGTATTTGTTTAAAACATAAAAATAAAGCCTGTAAGTTGGTGATGGGGCTAGAAATCTCTTCCTCTCTTCCTTTCTTTCTAGTGATTATGGCTGTATCAAAGGCTTGGGAGGATACAAACAATTTTTTGGTCCCTGTTTTCCCAGAGAGTGTGGAGGATGGGTGATGACATTGCATTTTTGACTTGTTTAAAATTAACACTTTTTAAAAAAATGTGGACCTCCAATGACTATGGAATGAACACATATATAGTGTGACCTTTCAAGATGCAAGAGCTGTCCCCTGAGTAGCATTTGTGAGCCACTCTAGGGAACTGATAATAACCACAAAGGAACTCTCCTGTGCAGTCTCTGATATCTGGAATTTATATTAATCATTACTTCTCATGATTGCTCTGGGAAGAAAGCAAGCGAAATATTGACAGATGACTTGCCATGTGTTGAATTTCAAATCAAAAACTTTTACAAATGGGAAAATAAATACACTGGAATCCTGTTATAAGTGTCTTTGATGACCTGTGGGGTTTTTTTGTTTGTTTTGTTTGTTTGTTTGTTTTTAAGTAAACTCTGCCCCCAACTTGGGGCTCAAGCTTGTAGCTGGGAAATCAAAAATCATGTGCTCTACCAACTGAGCCAGCCAGGCACCCCTTAAATATCTTGCATTAAATAAGTTGGATAATTTTCTTTCAAAAATCTAATTTCATGAAATCACTGATATAACTCAATTTTATTATGTTTTTATTTGTTCTGTAAAGTCAGTAGGTATTTATGCAGTATCCACTGTGAGACTTAAGAACAAGATTATAAGGTGGTCCTATGGTTTATGGGCTTGGTTGTTTTTCTTGACATTTTGAGCTGGGCATTTATCATCTCTTCCCTCCCTTATTGCTTTGCCATGTATTCAGTGTAAATATTCCAGTATCTTTCTATTTACTCATTATTTCTCTTCTGCTGCCCAAAGCCCTCTACATCTTTAGCCATATCATTTTTTTTCCTCTGAGATCAATCAAGCAAGTATTTTATATTGTTGTTGTAACAGGCTTTGCAGGAAGTAAGCTATAATTCTTAAGGAATGGGCAAGATTTCTATCCAAACTGCCCCATATAACAACTAATAGAGTAATATTTCATGCCAAAAAGTACTTAATGGTTTTGATGACAATAATAAATAAATACATTAGAAAACAATGTGATCTTTACATTCTATCTTTTAAACACAAAGGAACTTAGACTATTCCAGAAAGAAAGTATATTCTCATACTCTTATTATTAAGACTTTTTATATATTTTTTTGACCATGAGTTACCTCCCAGCCTTTGCTTCTTTCTATGAACCAAATCCAGCTCCTTTAGGTTTTTTTTCATGGGCCTTATTTTCAATAATATAAATTATTCAATTTATCATTCCACAATATTCACAGAGTATTTACTGTACAGAATAAAATATAAAATGCCATGACAATTTATAAAGGTAATGCAGGCCAGGGCCACTACCCTTGAGGATTAGAAGTAATGGGATCCAGATAGCCACAGAGGTTTCTATTTTAGTTTTTCAGAATTTCATCTCTGGTCTGTTAGCCTGGAGTTCACTTGCATGATGACCCTTTCTGCTGCCCTGAAGTCCAGGAAATATAATACATGAATTGGTGGAGAACCTTCTGTTTCTCTTCCTCTACTCTTCTTGAGAGGAGCTGGCTTTCATGTATTTTTGCCCAGCAAGTAGATAGCTGTGATCATCACAAAATTACAGCCCAGGCATTCTGACCTGACCCTCTAAACCCCTGAAATGCAGAAGAAGCTCCTGACAGGGGCATTCGGTCAGTCATGTCAGGGTCTGATAACTAAATGAGTGGTTCTGATCAAAGCAACTTTCAGAGACAACTGGAGGCCTTTCCAATTTCCCAAAAGTATCAGTAAAAGTATTTAGACTGCTGGCTTCTAATGTTCTAGAATGACACAGGACCACGAAGAGTCTCTGAGGCTCACCTGAAGTCTCTCTGGTAATATGGGTCACATTTGTTGGCTGAACTCTCATTTCAGTTTCCACTTTAAAATGATGTTATTCATTCAAGTAAGTTTTGTTTAGTGGTGTGTAATGACCTGGAAAGGCCACAGGCTGCGTTTGGGCCCTCATTCACCCGGGACCCAGCTTTGGGTGTGATAAGGCAGTGTGGTTTTATGGTTATGATCATGGGTATGGGATGTTGACTCAGCTCACTGGCTCATATATGATACAACTGTGCACATTCCTTAATTTTCTTGTATTGTTCTCATCTCCAGAAATGGAGGAATCACAGTCACCTCCTAGGATCACCATGAAAATGTGTGATAAATACAAAAGTTCTCCTCACAGTTCCTGAAGCATGAATGGCACACCATAAATTCCATGCTGACTGTATTATTGTCCTAAGCATGACTAAAAGTACACAGCTCGAGACTTGCCCCTGATTTTTGGAAAGCTAACTTTGATACCCTGCTGATGATGGTTGTTGCTTTAACTACTTTTGCAACTTCCTAAACATGGCCTAGTCTGAACTCTATTTTTTTTCCTATGCTTGAGTGAAACAAAAATACAAACAAGCAAGTAAAATATAAGAGTTACCTTTAATACCTCTAAGATGAATCTGACTTCAGCTTTCAGTATATATCTGAACTCTCTACTCCCCCCACCCCCCATCTCTCATTTAGGAGTTATCAAGAAAATATTTTTCCATGAAAGATTTACTAAGTTAGACCATGATCTGCTGGTGGAAACCAAGGCCAAGAGGTGAACCCATTATAGGGACTCTAAAGTGTGTTGAACATGGTCTGAATCTCGCCAATGCTTGGCAGCAAAGCCAGGTGGGAGAACAGCCAGGCTTAAGTGGCAAGAAAAATGCCTTTGACACCTAAGTTGTGCTTGATAAAGAATGAGAAACATGTGAGAAATCTCTTGATCTCACTGTACTGAGCTAACAGGACCAGGTGTGCTGGAGATGGTCTGATAATACACACCCATTAATTCAGCCTCACCCTCAAATACAGTTGAACTTCATGATAAAATCTGACTTACAAAATGAATACCTAAATTTTCATCAACATTTCTCAATTCTAGCTCTCGGGTTTTTTTCTGTATTTAGATACTATTTGGAAAACAAGAAATTACCCTTTAAAGCCATAATCAATCTGAAACATAACAAGAGTGTAATGGGAGTTTCTGACTAAGAGCTGACAGAGTGCTGTGCCCCCACACCACTCTCCTGCTTGGCCTAAGACCAGGAGGATTCCAAAAATCATACTGTCAAGAGCAGATGTATTTTAATATTTAAAATTATTTTTTTCCCCAGGGATTGGTATTGATCTGACTGATACTGAATACCAGGGGGTGGTATTGAAGCATTCATAGGGTTTCAAGTGCCATGTAGAGCACTTGGTAATGAAAGACAATTATCTTTTTATGTTTGAAAGTTTTTTCTCATGAGATAAACTGAGCCGATTTTTATTTTGTCAAAGCATGTTTTCTAGACTATGTCATTTTGCTTCCTGCTAGCATTAACCTCTTTTTTAACAATAGAGAAACTCTGATTTTTTTTTCTCTTGCTACTTTCTCTTATTTCCATAGGCAAACTATATTTCATGAAATATCCTCTTTTGTCAACTCCATTGACATAACATTTCCCATAGAGTGTGTGTGTGTGTGTGTGTGTGTGTGTGTGTGTGTGTGTGTGTTTCAGACACTTTCTACAAAGAGAGAATTCTGGAGCCTTCACTACTTTTTGGCCCCAAGAGAACATTCCATGCCACATACAGACATTGGAAAGAATATCCCAGAAGGCCTTCAGCTGGGCCATTACCGTCTTGGTTCACATAACAGGCTTTGTTGACAAGGTTTTGTTCAAAGCAAAGGGACTACACCAAGTGATTCACAACCCTTGTAGCCTCTCCTAGGACCTTTAGCTTTTCTTGGAACTTGCTAGCCATTTAAGAGGCTTTCTGGAGTCAGGGTAAGGAGAATGGATGTAAAAGGGGAGATGTGATATACGTAGAAACATACAGCAACAACTTCAAAGTCTTTGTGAGTACTGCATTTAAACTTCAGAACATGGAAATAAGGAAATGTATTTATAAAGGAGAATTTCTTCCATGTGTCCTACATGACATTTTTTCCCTGAGTAAATATCTATCCAAGCAAAAAAAAAATTTGTTAAAATAGCGGATTTCCATTTTGATATTTCCTTTCTGGGAGAAAATAATGTTAACTCCATGTCTTTTGGAAGGTTCTGATTTAAACACAGTTCCAGAGTTAATCAGAAATAAGCACTGCTGCCATTTCTGTATCAGTTCCAACAATAGACTTATGTTTAGCACGAACTTAACTATCTCAGTTTAAAAAAAACGTATGTGGCAGCAACGGGGCACAACTATAGTTTTTAAAAAAACCTTTCTACAAAGTGGATTTTATCCTGATTTTTTGTTTTGAAAATTTGGAAACATACTGAAAAGTGGAAAGAATGATAAATACCACCCTCTACCTCCCAACCTAGATTCAATAATGTGAACATCTTACTGCATATGCTTTCTATCTCTATGTCTATGATGCATGCAGTTTTTCCCCCTGAACCCCCTGAATTGCAGACATATGGGTGACATTTGACCCATAAGCACTTTAGCAAAATTAAGGACATCTCCCAAACCACAGTACTATTATTATATGCAAGAAAATTAACCTTAATTTCACAATTAATCCAAATTGTTACAATCTAAATTATTTCATAATTAATCTAAATTATTACATAGTAAAATGTCTTTCATTGCCCACAACATGTCTTCAGTAGCTTTTTTTAGGTCAGGATCTAATCAGGTTAAAACAATGTTTAATCAAGAGTGGTCTCTACTTTTTCCTCCCTTTATTGCTTTTATGTATTTATTTATTTTGAAGAGTCCAGGCTAGTTTTCCTATGGAATGTATTGTATTTGAAACTACTAATAGTTTTGATATGCCTTCTGATCATTTAGAATCACAAAAGAAGCAGCCTAATAACTTAGTTTAATGTATTGGTAAATGAGAGTTACCAAAAAGCTCTTATGTTAGTACAGAAACCTCAGGAGGTTTAGATTAGATGGAGTAAATTTGGCAGGAAACAAAACAGTTGTTTTGGGATCACAGTGTTTCCCTGTTTACTGGTTTTTAAATATTCTAAAGTCAAAAGAGAAATTATTTCTTGGGCGCCTGGGTGGCTCAGTGGGTTGAAGCCTCTGCCTTTGGCTCAGGTCATGATCTCAGGGTCCTGGGATCAAGTCCCACATCGGGCTCTCTGCTCAGCAGGGAGCCTGCTTCCTCCTCTCTCTCTGCCTGCCTCTCTGCCTACTTGTGATCTCTCTCTCTCTGTCAAATAAATAAATAAAATCTTAAAAAAAAAAAAAGAAATTATTTCTTTAGCGGGCCATCATTCTTCAGGGGATATGTTTAGCAAATGGCTGGGAATAGTGGTTTGCAGCTCACAGGAGAAATCGCCATTAGAGAAAACAAAGTCGTTTGTGTGGCGGTGTGGAGTGGGAGCTGTTGGGACAGGAGACTTCAGCTTTCTCTCCACATGTACAAGTTTATGTATGTTTTTTAAAAAAAGATACATGTGGAAAGTGAGATGTGAGAAAAACCATCTTTTTATGGTTTATTTCATCCCTTCACATGTGAAAGTATATATAATCATATGTGTGTATATGCACTGCATATATATATTGTTTAGATCTGAACAACCAGAGAACAGCATTACTGTTACTAATGCAAATAAGGCCTATCTCTTTGGTATCAGGTATTTTATATTGAAGTGAAAAGGGGGTTTGTAAGTAATGTTGGCAATGCTCAAATAATCTCTGTAGTTTCTTTTTTCATTTACTATTGGAATTATTAAGCACTTGCAACATACCAGGTGCTGTACTTGAGGCAGGAACACATAGATGAACAAAAGAACATGATTCCTCTCCCTGAGGGATCACAATCTACAGGGAGGAGGCAGAAATGTACTAAGTTACAGCTATATGAGACTTGGTATAATAAAGGGACATACAAGATGTTATGTGCTTGACCCACAGCAGACACTCAAAATATATATATACATATATATATATATTTTAATAAATGGATGAAAGAAGCAATCATAGAATAGGAATCCTCTAGTGATTCCTAGAACTGGGGAAATAAAAGACTATAAGAAGGAGGTAAAGTTTAAGCTGTGTCTTAAAGGCTGTACAGGAGTTTTCCAAAGGACAGGTGTGGTTGAACATACCAGGTGGCTTGTACAGAAATGGAAGCAAGAGTATGGGGAACATGCATAGTTCAGTTGGTCCAATGCCAAGGTGCACATGGAGTGGTTGTGCGGGATGTGGTTGAAGAGTGGAGTCAGAGCACAGATGATGAAGAACAGACAACTCTATTCTGGAAAGGGTTGGGGGCCAGTGAAGGAGACTGAGTAGAAAATTGATGTGCTTGGATTTTTTTTTTTTTTTGAAAACCTTTTTGATGGTGGCACAGAATGAACTGAAGGCAGGAAGACAGGTTGATTAAGAAGATCTTATAATAATCCCCAGAAGAGACAATGAATAAATCAGTGATGGGAGGAATAGAGATGAGGACAGACTGAAGAGTAATTTGGCCTACTAGTTAGTTGTCACTGTAGTTACTAGATAGGACTCTGCATATGCATTTAGGAACTGAGAACTTTGATAAATTTTTATAAGGGTTAGAAATGAAAATGGCCCTCATGTTATTTCAGTCTTTAGCTACTATCCAGTTTCTGTTTAACTTTTATAAGCAAAGAGATCACATTACTTGTCTTCACCTTTTTTTCCCAGTCCCGACTGTTTTTACAGCTTTAAAAATTGAGATATAATTCATATACCACATAATTCATCCATTCAAAGTGTACAATTCTATGTTTTTTTAGTATAATCACAGAGTTGTGCAACCATCACCACAATGAATTTTAGATGATTTTCATCACTCCCAAAAGAAACCTTGTACCCGTTAGCAGTCATTCCACATTCATTCATTTCTCCATTCCCTGGGAAGCACTAATTTACTTTCTGTCCCTATGGATTTGTCTATGCTGGGTATTCCATAAAACAAAATCCTACAATGTCGGGGGCACGCCCCAAAGATGGCGCCAAGCACATGAAACAGCTCCAGGAAGCGCCCGCCCTGAAGACACGTGACCGCATGCCTTATACAAGGATCCGTGCTCAGTGCATGATCACCAGACGCCACCAATGCCTGCTGGCTGTGCAGTCCACGCCCCGCGTGATCTCCTCTCTGATTGGCTATGATACTGTATAAAAGGGGCTAGAAAGCTGCCCGAGAGGAGACCACGGGAGACGGCGGGAGATGACACATGGAGAGAGGAGAGACGAGAGGAGGAGGGGGAGGAACTGGAGAGTAAACCAGAGCTTCAACATCGACCTGTGTGTTGCATCTTCTCTGCTGGCAGGGAACACGACACTACAATATGTTTTCTTTTGTGATTGGCCATTACCTTCAATTTTGCTCACCATTAGAGCCAGGAAATTGGGAGGGGACTAAAAAAAATGGAGAAATCATTTGAGAGTCTTCCCCTTCCCTCTGAACACTATAGAGTTCAGAGAAGGTGTAGTTAGTTGTTTAGAGCACTGTAAAAGGCCAGATAGAGATAAAAAATTTTTTTTAGTAATGGTGCTACTTATAAATTATCATTAAAACCCATAATAATATTTCCATGCATTAAATGTTTTTTTTTCATTAAATGTTTGTTAGATGCTTTATGTACATAGCTCATTTATTCCTTACAACATATATATGAGGTAGGTATTTCACTTATTTACAGGTAAGGAAATTAAGGATCTGGCAAGAGGTTATCTATTTCATATCGCACTTTGTATGAGCTCAAAAGCCATGCTCTAAATTATGGTGATGGTAGCTACACTTGCGGTGAGCACAGCATACCATACAGACTTGTCGAATCACTATGCTGTATACCTGAAAGTAATGTAGCACTCTATGTTGACTGCACTTCAATTAAAATAATAGCAACCAAAGATACTGTCTAAATTTTTTTAAATAAACACAGTGGGCATAGTGTATCACAGAAGCATAAAACATTAGTAAAAGCCTCTGGAATAAATATTGCAACAAACAAGAGAAAAGAAAACACACATAAAAATATGTCTTTCTTAAGAGATGTTAGGACTAAGAATCTCCCCATTTCCCTATCCTTAGATGGGGTTGGGGAAACCTCCATTGTGAAAGTGGGTCAGGGTGATTCCTGTTTAATCACCCAGCCAAGAGGATAAGACTCACTACTTGAAAAATATAAACACATGAAAAAGTGCTCAACATCCCTCAGCATCAGGGAAATACAGATCAAAACCACAGTGAGATACCACCTTACACCAGAATGGCTAAAATTAACAAGCCAGAGAACAACAGATGTTGGTGAGGATGCGGTGAAAGGGAAACCCTCCTACACTGTTGGTGGGAATGCAAGCTGCTGCAGCCACTCTGGAAAACAGTAGAAAATAGAGCTACCCTATGAGCCAGCAATTGCACTACCGGGTATTTACCCTAAAGATACAAATGTAGTGATCTTAAGGGGCATGTGCGCCCAAATGTTCATAGCAGCAATGTTCACAATAGCCAAACTATGGAAAGAACCTAGATGTACATTGACAAATGAATTAAAAAGATATTATATATATGTATATAATGCATATATATATATATATACACATGCAATGGAATACTATGCAGCCATCAAAATGAACGAAATC
>PITA01008741.1:0-82209 GCA_004023965.1 Spilogale gracilis
CTCAAGCCTTTCTTCACATCCACTTGACCATACTCACCAAGTCCCAAGTTACTCGGATCACTAGAATTGCCAGATAAATCTGATAGCCTGATCCAAGGATTTCCCAGAAAATTTATCATTTTCTGATGTAGCTGAGTCCACTGGGATGCTGCCCATGCAATCCTTCTTGGCGGTGAACGACTCACTGCCTTCTCTCTCTCTTTTTTTTTTTTTTTTTTTTTTTTAAAGATTTTATTTATTTGACAGAGAGAAACACAGCCAGAGAGGGAACACAAGCAGGGGGAGCGAGAGAGGGAGAAGCAGGCTTCCTGCCGAGCAGGGAGCCCGATGTGGGACTCGATCCCGGGTCTCCGGGATCATGACCTGAGCCGAAGGCAGTCGCTTAACCAACTGAGCCACCCAGGCGCCCCTCACTGCCTTCTCTAGAGAGCGTGCTCAAGTTCCCAGTTCATACTCCCTTCCTCTTGTCACGTGACTTCCTTCCATTTCTGAAAAGAGTGAAACAATTGACAATCCTATGCCAACAGATGCTTTCCTCTGTGGCACGATGTCTCTTTTCTTTTGTTTGCCAATTACCATATGTTGGGGCTGCCTTTAATTTATGTGTTTCTGGCCTTTCCAATGTCAAGTCCCTTTGCTATGTCCATGATTACTTCCTCTCCATCTCTGCCAGCTGCATTTTCAGTCTCTTCTTCCACTCATTCCTTCCATTTGGTCAGTAACACATTAAATATCTTGCATCCTTAAGAACAATTTTAATAAAACAGTGAAAACAACAAAAGACTCCACCCAAAATAAATGGGTAGTTGAAAGTAAAACAGAACTTTGAGAAAACTGGCTTAAAAAATAAACAGAATAGAATGGAATTCAGTGCACTTAGTATGGATGGGAGACAGTCAACAAAAGTATACAGGAAATAGAAAATCCTCTTATAGGGCTCTCCTAATTTGAGAAGAGGTTTTTTGTTTTTTAATATATAAGAGAATATTTCTCAAAAAGTGACAATATTTTAAAATAGTATCTCAGCAACTACTAACCTCAAGGCTGAGGTTCTTTTTAAAAATGAAGAAAATGACCTCTTAAATCTTCAGAAAGTTTTAATTGGCTTTAATAAGTTGCAGTAATATTCCTATTATCCCAGTTATCTGCAGAATAGAATGTCCCAGTTAATTAAATATACTGGTTAATAAAGACTTGCCCTATCTATCATATGCAGACTACAGATTTTAAAGGCTATACTATTAAAGATCACATGGGACATAATTTAATTTCTGTGATGATTCAGAAAGCACTTAGGGGATATTCCAGGGCACCAAAGATAAAAAAGAAAAGGAGAACGATCTGAAGAGCAACTCACCAAGCTTTCATGAATGTTACATACTTAACCTCAAAACAAGTTCCATGAGACAGGTGTTATCACTGTTTGACTGGTAAAGAAGCTAAGACTGGAATCAAACATGAGCTCAGGGCCACACAATGATGGCACTCATTTTTCTAAATTCCAGTGACCTCGACCATTAATAACTCTAATCTTGTTTCATGGTTGGAATTCCTGGTGTATCAGTTTTAACGGTATATACAAAACTATTCATCTGAGCAGGACTATAGAGAATTTAAAGCAACCAGAAGGGGCACCTGGGAGGCTCAGTCATTGAGTGTCTGCTTTCAGTTCAGGTCATGATCCCAGAGTCCCAAGATTGAGCCCTGCATCGGACTCCCTGCTTCTCAGGAGGCCTGTTTCTCCTTCTTTGACTCCCCCTGCTTGTGTTTCCTTTCTAGCTGTGTTTATCAAATAAATAAATAAATAAAATCTTCAAAAAATAATAATAAGAAGAAGAAAATCAAGCAACCATAAAAATAAAAGAGCTTTGGAGACCCAGTCTTTCTATGATTTTGATAGATAGTAAAATTAAAGAATTGGCAACAGTTAAATCTAGCTAGCAGAAGAAGAATGGGTTGATGCTGTGGAGGGATCTAGGTAACTGCTGACATTCCCAAGAGTAGTGACCATGGTAAGATGATGGCACCAAGCAGTCTACAAAGAAGGTGACAGTGAAGGCAGATGTCAATTTAATGGGATACTGAGAACCTTTGTAGAATCATTCCTCCTCAATGCGATGGGCCCTGAGAATAATGTAATGTGAAGAGTACACCTTTCTCTTAGGCATCACTCCTCTTAAGCCTCATGCTAGACTACCATTTCTGTCAGGAAACAGAAATTTTTCTCCAGACCATTTCTGAAACTTGCAGTGCTTGAATGAAGAGCTCAAACTTGAAACCTAGACAGAATGAGTACTCAGAATAAAAGGATTTGATACTAGAATCATACCAACTTGTGTTCAACCTTGGACAACTTTTAAGACAAGTCTCAATTTTTCATCTGTAAAATGGAGGGATAATACCTACTTCACTGGGTAGGTTAATGTTTCCTTTCCCAGCCTCCCAAAACAAGAGTCTCTTATTCTACCCTCTCACTCATTTTGTATTTTTCCCCTCTACTCTCTGCATAAGCCACACGGTTATAGAGAGGATTTGCAGAACTCTTATCAAGAGCAGGAATTGTCTATACACAGTAAAGGGAGCTAGCTGGCTCACACTTTCAGACTCATGCCAATGTTACTACATCATGAAAGTGTCTCCTGATAGTTTCCCACCCCATCCCTTAACCAGTGGTTCTCTTCTGCCTCTGCCTGACCTTGTGTTTGCCGTAGTTGGCCCTAACACAGTATTTTGGTTGTGTTTTCTGGTTTACCACTAGGCCATGAGCTCAGGTCTTTCATTTTGAACACTTAGGACCCAACTAGTTAACTAGATCCTGGTAATCTCTATAAGATTTTGTCGACTACTTAAATGAAAGAAGAACAGTTTTTCATCTTCTAGAGGCCTAGGCCCTGAGAATCCAATACTGTTTAGAAGACTTTGAAGTCATATAGTACCTGCTCTGTTTGTTATTGCTCGGTTTATATTCCCCAATTCAGAATTCACCTTCAAGGCTGGCTACCCCCTCCCCAAATAATTATATCAGAAAGCCTGATCTGGGTGAAATTTTTTACCCCAGGGGGGCTATCATGCCTGGCTCATTAAGCAATAGGACCACATTCAGCAGTAGAGAGATAGCAGGTTCTGGAGAGAGAAAGTGAGAAACCCATCCACTATCGTTTACAATTTGTGACCTATACCACTCTTAACCTGTAAGATAAACCCTGTGCTCAAAGGAGGTGCCTGAGACAGAAGAAAACTTGCAGACAATTCTGCCTTCCTTCCCTCAGGATTCTTTTTTTTTTTTTTTTTTTTTTTTTTATTGTCACTAAAATTTTTTTTCCAGTGTTTCAAGATTCATTCCCCATTCCCCACACCCAGTGCTCCACGCTTTAGGTGTCCCCAGTACCCACCACCAGGCTCCCCCATCCCTCCACCCTCCTCCCTCCAAGTCCCTCAGTTTGTTTCTGTGTTCAAAGTCTCTGTTGTTTCGTTTCCCTCCCTAGATTACCCTAGTTCCCATTTGCTTTCCTTCTGCCACTGTCCTCCAGTTTGCCCCTCATGCACCACAAGTAAGTGAAACCATGCGATACTTGACTTTCTCTTCTTGGTTTATTTCACTCAGCATAATCTCTCAGGATTCTAATACCTGGGATCTCAGCTTGGAGACTTAGGGTGACCTCTTCTCCCTTTTAACCTCCTGACGGTGCATAAATTTACTGTGTTGAACTTGTTTTCTCTATCAAGAGAGAAGGCCTTTATGATTTTCACTTTCAGAGAGTTATGGCTGTTTTAATGTAAAAAAAAAAAAGCTACTAAATTTTCTTGGTAAATATAAAAATACAAAGCAGAACTCATTGTGTTCCCAGAAATACATTAAATTGTCATTTGTTCCAAGGTGGGAAATGGCTTTGTGTAGTCAGGATTTGCCCTGTTCTTGGGACATATTGCTTTTCAATTTAATAGTCAGCCTTGCTGCAGTTTCAGGAAAAAAATTAAAAAAACGAAAAACAAAAGAACACCTTAGTGGAGTATAACAACAGATACTTATTTCTCGCTTACTTTTCATGTCAGCAAATACAAGGCCGCTTTGGCTGGACTCTGCTCATTCTCCTACAGACTGAAAGGGCGGCTCCTATTTGGCATTTTCCATTCTGGTTACAGAGAAGAAGAGCAGGAGAGGTTAGTGGGACCTTGTGATGCCCCTTAAAGTTCTCCTGGGAGGCAGCCTTCCTCACATCTCTCTATTCATGTTTGATTAGACCAAGCAGGTTATGGGGCCAAGGCCAGAGTCTTTGCTTTCATGAGGAAGTGTTTAAGGTACATGGAAGGACAGCATAGGAACCGCCAAGTTCATGAGCATTGTCATGGCCTTGACAATGGATGGGGATTGAGATCATACTGTACCTTACAGAGCAAAGTTTCAAGAGAGAAAGTGAGCCAGAGTTATTAATCTCCTTAAATTGTGGTAATAAAGCAAAACACTGATGATTCTACTGTCTGCCTCTTTGGTTGTTGTCCTATAACCTGATTTCCACATATCTGTATTCCTCTCCTGTTTTCAGGGGATGATGGAACACAGACTCATCCTGAGAACAGTAGCCAAGAAAACAGAATCAAGGCTCGTTGCCGGTCTTGCACGTCCATGGTCCTGAAGGCCGTCTGGGGACTCTTGATCATCTTGTCAGTGTCATCGTCTTGGGTTGGAACCACACAGATTGTAAAAATTACTTACAAGAACTTCTACTGTCCATTTTTCATGACTTGGTTTTCAACAAACTGGAACATTATGTTTTTCCCAGTCTATTATTCTGGTCATCTGGCCACTGCTCAAGAAAAGCAATCTCCAATGAAAAAATTCAGGTAAGTTTCATGCAATGGTCAATACAAGGTGTTTTAAAATGATTTCACAAAAATATGCATAATTTCATCTCTGTGTTATATGAACTGAGTTGACATGGGGAGTGTGGAGAGCCAAGATCTAAGGTTGGAATGAATACATGAGCACTAAGAAACAGAATCAGTCCTCTCCCTCCAAATTACTGAATGTTTGCCACATGCCAGGAACTGTGCTGGTGCTTTTGCAGATCTTATCTTAAGTAGTAGTGGTGGTATCATGTACCTTTTAAGGTGGTGGTATTATTCCCATTTTAACACAAGAGGAAACAAGTTTAGAAAGGTTAAATGACTTGTCCAAGGTTATACAGGTCTAAATAACAGGATCCAGATTTAAAACCAGAATTATCTCTTAAAGTCATATTTTAAAGGAGCACCCCAGTGTCTCAAGCCCAGAAAAAAAACAAAACAAAACAAAACAAAAAACGTGTTCATAAGGTTAATTGTTACAAAAACATTTGCTCCATATTCAGGACACTGTGGTACCTAAGCAGATAAAATGATCTGGTTTCACAAAAAAGGTAGTTTGGCCCTCATGGTTTAAAGATTATTTATTTATTTGACAGAGTGAGAGAGAGAGAGTGGGAGGGGGTTCAGGGAGGGACAGAGAAAGAGAGAATTCCAGGCAAACTTCCTTCCGAGTGGGAAGCCTGACTCAGGGAGCCTGACACAAGACTTTATCTTATGACCTGAGACCATGATCTGAGCCAAAACAATGAGTCAATGCCCCACCGACTGAGCCACCCAGGCAGCCCAGTCCTGAGGTTTAGAAGATGCTGCTCTTTGCTGGCTGCGAACATATGGGGCCTTCACTATTGGTTCACCAGCTATGTGGTTGGTAGTGCCATGGTTCTAGCAGCTGCTCCGTGCTAAACTTGGCTTCTGCAGCCCCATCGTGGAGAGCTTGGGAAGCTGGCAGGACCAGTCCTGCACAGCACTCAGTGAAGGCAAAAAGCAGCATTTGGGTCAAAGTACCTTTGCTGACAGACAGCTTCTTGAAGGGGAAAGGCCCAGAGGGAAGAAATAACTTCTAGGTCAGTCACTCTGATCATGGAGGCAAAACAGTAGGCAAGACCTCAGTGGATGGCAGTGGGAGAGGGACGGTTCTCTATACCAGCTTACTGTTCGTTGGCAGAATGACAATAAACCCATCTTGCAGAAGCCAAAATCACCTTTCTTGCCCCTGTACTTCACAAAAAGAAGTGCATTATCAGACTATTCTTAAAAACTGTAACAAACACTGAAAGTCTATATCTTCAACTTCCATTTTCTATCACCAGCTTAGAAGCGCCCAAAAATATTAAAGTCACACTGTGAGATGATTTTCCATGGTGTCCATAATTCAATTAAAATAAGGCAAAACCTGGGGTGCCTGGGTGACTCAGTCGTTAAGCATCTGCCTTGGGCTCAGGTCATGATCCCAGAGTCCTAGGATTGAGCCCCGCATCGGGCTCCCTGCTTTGCAGGAAGCCTGCTTTTCCTTCTCTCACTCCCCCTGCTTGTGTTCCCTCTCTAGCTGTGTTTCTCTCTGTCAAATAAATAAAATCTTAAAATTAAATTAAATTAAACAAAACCTATATAAAAATAATAAGTGTTTTTCTGGTTTGGAGGAAAGAAATAAGCCTTATACCTGTTTGTGATTGCTAAAGATACTTTGTATTCGATTCTCGTCAAAATAGACATGATGTAGGGGCCTAAGATCTCTTTAATCACAATATTTCATAAGCGATTGCAGGGGACAATATTATCGGACTAAAATTCTCCCTATTTGAAAATGGTTTATCCATAGCTTGTGTTAGTTCTACTCCAATGCTCCAATGGTTTAGACACACATGCTGATAAAAACGAGAGTTTAGTATGGGAGGTAGTCCCTCGGAACACCTCAAAGCAAGCCAAGTTGCGTTTATTTAAGGGAACACATTTACAAGAGGTTGCTGCTAACAGAAATGTTGTTTTGGGAATCAACTTCATCTCCACCACATCTCTCATATCTGACCAACTCTGAATTTAGTGAAACCTGTCATTTGACAAGACACCTCCACCTCTTAGTGCAAGTAGGGTGAGGTGGACCATTTCTGAAATCAAATCTGAATTTTAGTCCAATAATCTTGTCCCCTGAAATCGCTTATGAAATATTGTCAAGCAGAAAACATGGTCTTTGAAGGGCGTATTCTCCAGAGGCCCCCTCCATAGGAGAGGTAAACATTGCCAAAAAATTATGAGATCCTTAATCTTGTTTTCCTTGTAGACTCATTAACACCATCTGCCAAGAAGGCACTTCCCGGAGCTCTCCTGGTAGAACAAGGGGAAAATAGAGTTAACATATAAGACTGGAAACAGAATTTGTCCTATAGTATCAGACCCTCTATTTTCTTATTTTCCCTTGAATGGTATGAAAACATTTTTGGTTTTTTTTCTTATCACTAACAACAAAAGAATTCTCAACAATGTATCAAATTTAGATCATAGGGATTTTTCCTTTGGAAATCATCTCTGACACTATAATCAAGAGCATTTAATTGTGTCACATGAATTTGAAATTTAATAAGAGAAAACGTATAAATAATAGTTTTGACAAGGATGTGTTCTTAAGGAAAAAAATTTCTAGGAAGCATGAAACTAGAGCCAAAGATATACTCATCTGTGTGAAACACCTATGAAATGTGCTTAAGATGTCATCTTACATATAGATGGGGTTCAATAACTAGTAGGTGCTGAAACAGTGTTGAACATAATTAAAGACTTATTTTATTTTAGAGAAAGAGAGAGCTCATGAGTGGGAGGGACAGAGGGCAAGATGGGGAGAAGGAGAGAATCTCAAGCAGACTCTGGGCTGAGAGTGGAGCCTGATACGGGGCTCAATCCCATGATTCTGAGATCATGACCTGAGCCAAAATCAAGAGACAGGTGCTTGAATGATGGAGTCACCCAGGTGCCCCAATGTTGAGCATAATTAATTTATTAGTGTCCCCCAACTACTAAGCTTCAGTCCAAGCTTTGCTGCCTGTTAGTGCCTCCCTACAGATTCTGATCTGATCTTCCCAAGGAGAGACCCACTGTTACTTGCTTATCTATAGATCCTTTCTTTTTCTGACTTTTCACATTTCTGAGCACTTAATGCTTAAACAGTACAAGTTCTGTTTAAAAGACCTAGCGTTTGAATGGAGAACATTTTTAAGTCCTGCGATAGCAGAGACAAACCAGGAGAAGGTTGGCGAGAAGAGAAAGGAAAAAGAGGGGACCGGTAAGAAAGCCAACACCGGCGGGACAAGAGGGCTTGGGTGAAAAGAATAGTCTCTGTCCCCCTGGAGGAGGAGGCTCTCCCTGTCACTGTGCCTCCCCACAGGGTCAGAATGTGTGCTCTGGTGCATTCAAAGTCTGCTTGAGAGCACTCAACTGAGCACCATAGTGGGCTCAGGGAAGGAAGAAACATCCCTGGCCAGGGCCAGCGATATGAAAAGAAATCCTTTCCTTAGAAATGCACTTATTGTGGTTCTTCATCAGTGTGTATTTCAAAAGCCATTTAGTACTTGCAGATGTCAGGATAAGCCCATGACCCTCAGCTCCAGCTCTCCCTGGCTGACTTTCTCATGGAGCAAATCCCTTTGTGAGGACAGACAGATAGGCCGCTCTGTGCCAACCACGGCTTGGTCTCTTTGTGGCTCTCCACGGCTGTGGGGCTTAAGAGATGCCCTCCATTTCCCTGGGTGGGTGGACAGGTGCAATTTCTGTTTACTTTACAAAAGACTTTGTTTTTAGGTTAGGTTATCTCACCCCTTCCTTGAATTTTGTCTCTTTCAAGTCAAAATTACCTTCAGGAAATTGCATTTTTATTTTGCAAAAATCCTTCCGTTTAGCTGTCTCCCACATCAAAAGTAAAACTATTACACACGTTTCCTTATGTGCATCATGCATTTTTAACCTCCTGGGATTCGCTGGCCTATAATTCCCAGCATTCTCAGCTGCTTGGAGCAGTGTTTCCCATGAGACTTGACATTGAAGGCCATACTCCTGTGCTTAGAGCCTCACCACTTCGTCACTCCCTCCCTGCATGAGATAAGTTGCTTCATATGTGTGGAGCACACATTGGCTAGGGATGACTTTGCTTTGCAATACTTTGAGGCACAATTGTTTCTCTTCAGAAAAAGCTGGAAGAGAAACCAGTACTAGTACTAACTAGAACCATGCATATTTCATTATAACCATGCAAAGGTCAGTAACGTGTTGCTTTGAATAAGATATTTATACGACTCTTGAAAATACACTGCTTGGCGCAGGATAGTTGCCCAGTAAATTCTTGGATGTTCATCTGAGTGGAAAAAATAAAGCTGAGTTATTCTAATGGTGAGCCTGTTTTCTGCCCATAGTCAGATAAACATTGTTATTCTATCACATCATTATTGCCTGTTTGTATCACTGATTTGAACATTTTGATTAAACTGGCCCCTTGAGGGCACCTGGGTGGCTCAGTCGGTTAAGCGTCTGCCTTTGGTTCAGGTCATGAGCCCAGGTCCTGGGATCCAGCCCCCCATCAGGCTCCCTATTCAGTGGGGAGCCTGCTTCTCCTTCTCCCTCTACCTGCTGCTCCCCCTGCTTGTGTGCTCTCTCTCTCTGTCAGATGAATAAATAAATATTTTTAATAAAAATAAAATAAAATGGCCTCTTGAGTTAAGTGGAAATCAACAAAGCAAGTAAGAAATCAAACAAAACAAACATTTAACTGAAGTGATTATTTTTACACAATAAATTCAGATAATTCCTCCAAAGCAGCCAAATGTATGTATATAAATATAACCTGAGTTTTATTTATTTATTTATTTATTTATTTTATTTATTTTTTTTTTTTTATTTTACCAGTTTGTGGTCATCCCAGAAGCTTTTGTCATTTTCTTTCTGTCTTAAAAATGCTAGAGGAAAAACAGATTAGTCAACTGGGCAGATACAGAAAGAGGCCTTATCCCTTAGGAAAAATAAAATCCCGAAGAGTGTAGTTCTCCATGGTAATGTGAGGCTGCAAGCCATCTCTACCTGTTCACACAGTTGTACCCTCTTGGACCCATTGTAGTTGCCCCTTGGGAGAGAGTCTTCTCTCCTGTCTAATATCTGGTAAGCCTAGAAATGACTCATTTCTGTACTTGTCCAGGCTTCTCTGAGAATATTCAGCAGGAGCCGACTGGCTGTCCCACCATCTCGAAAGAATATCTAGGTAGGAAAGAGCTTAGCTCTGCACCTGGGGAGACCTGGGTTCCTGGGCTATTGTCCACCAAACCCTTTGCCCCTTTTGTCGCCCATAAGCAGGAGCCCTGGGTTCAGTAAGTTCCACCGATGAACGATGGGTTGAGTGTTTGTGTTCTTGCCAGAAAATGGCTGTCGAGAGTTAGACAACCCTAAATGTGTCACAATTAGTGCCTGACAATTAACCTCTTTTTCTTTCCTAGGGAATGCAGTCGGATTTTTGGTGAAGATGGTCTGACGTTGAAGCTCTTTCTTAAAAGAACTGCTCCCTTTTCTATTCTATGGACTTTGACTAATTACCTGTATTTACTGGCTTTAAAGAAGCTGACAGCCACGGATGTCTCTGCTCTGTTCTGTTGTAACAAAGCCTTTGTCTTCCTGCTGTCGTGGATCGTGCTGAAAGACAGGTTCATGGGAGTGAGGGTAATGGCGCACTTGATTCCATGTGTGAGGCTGCCCATAATCATCAATCCTTGGCATCGGGAGAGCTCCTCTGTTTCATGGAATTTCTATCCAAACTTCCCCCATTGGTTCTGAGTAGAAATTGGAATTTGAAGATGCATTAGGACACCCAGGCAATTACAATATCATGAAAAGATAAAGAGATGGTCTCCCTTGGGCACTCAGCTGATTTCAACAGGAGGCCCGAAAACAGACAGGGAAAATAAGTTCTTTTTTTAGAATTGATGGTGTGGTCAAGTCCTTCTGTCCTCAGGAAAGAAGGATCTGAGAAAATTAGCCACAGTAAAGATTATGATTTTTTTTTCCATCAACATATGTTGGGACAACTCCCTCATGCTTTCCCTCCCCCGACCCCAAGATGGATTTAATTAACATTGGTGTAAGTAGATAAGGTTATCAAACAGTAATTAAAGTCACTGGTAATGGCACAATGCTGTTAAAAGTGGCTTTGTATCTAGCGTGACTAATCTAGAAATGGAAAAAAAGCAACAATTTGTACTTTGGGGTACAAATCCTTAATTGAACCGTATTAAACTTCCACCAGCCACTTCAGTTCTGAGTTCATTCCTTGCAGAAGTAATGTGGATTTGAAAAAAAAAAAAATGTATGCTTGCTCTAGGTTAGATTGATTGAAAACCATGCAGATTTAAGGTGCCAGATCTCATTCGTGTAATCTGGTGTGCCATCATGATGAAAACATTGAGAACATAATTCTTTAGAAAGAGGTACAAATGGAAGCCTTCTCCCAGAAGATAAACATCATAACTTACTGTCCTCTGAAAGAGATGTCCAAGACCAGATTTGAAGCATATTTTTCTATCAAAATACTGTTCTTGTTACAATGATTTCAGGGTCTCTGGCCCCCTAAATGTTGAAATTAATACTAGAGAGAGAGTTGAAGAGAGCAATTAACCCTTAAAACTTTTTTAAATAGCAAATTCTGGTTGTATCTTGAGAGATGTTGCTCAAAAATTCAGAACTGAAGCTTGACCATGATCAAGAAGCAGAAAGCCATGGTAGAAGACAAGATGAGAAACTCTGAACCAGTCCATTATCTGTTAGCATACACCCGGTTGTTCTCCACCAGCTAACTTAGATTTGTCATCCAAAGGGCTTAACATCATATTTTTATATGGGGAACACTGGTACTGGCTGTTTACCATCAGGAACCCTGACAAGTCCTTGAAAGCAGGGACTGTCCCTGTATTTGCTCACTGCTCCATTCAGGATTAGATACATGCTTTGTGGGGCCCAATGCAAAATGAAGACACAGGCATCACTCTTTAAAAAAAAAAAATTGTTTTAAGCAGCTTTATTTTTTCCCCCAGGTTTTTATCTGAATTCAATTCAGAAACTAATGATGTATTATATGTTGGCTAATTGAATTTAAATTAAAAAAATAAATAAATGAATTCAATTTAGTTAACATATGGTGTAGTACTGGTTTCAGGAGTAGAGTTAGTGATTCATCATTACATATAATACCCAGTGCTCGTTACAAGTGCCCTCCTTAATGCCCTTCCCGTTTAACCCAACCCCTCCAGCAATCCTTCATTTGTTCTCTACAGTTAAGATTCTCTTATGGTTTGCCCCCTCTCTGTTTTTATCTTATTTTATTTTTCCTTCCCTTCCCCTATGTTGATCTATTTTGTTTCTTAAATAACGCAGGGACCACTCAAAAAAATCTTTTGATAATTTCAAGGCGGCAACATCAGAGCATGAACCAACAGCAAAGCCTTTCTAATCATGGGACCCTATGCATCTGCAAAGATCATATGCCCATGAAGCCAACTCTGCCCTGTCCGTAGCATCTAGAATAATGCAGGGGACAAAATAGGACTCAGTAGATATTTGAGGATATAGTACACAAATTCATGCTTATGAGATCTTTCTCTTTTCTATCTGCCAGCACCATGGATTACTCATGAGAATTTGGAGGGTCTTGTCAGAAGAGAGGGAAAAAGAAGAGATTAGGGGCTTTTCTGACCTTTCAATGGCATCTGAATACCAAAAGGGAATCAATACCTTCACTGTTAGATTTACCAGTGAGAAAATCAGATGTATTAGAGTGAATTAATGCATTTAACTAGGGAATTTAAGATGTCCTATCAAAAGAGGTTCAGTGCTCATTTGAGATTTAAAAAACAAACAAAAAACCCTCAGCTGTGTAACTTCTATTTAAATCACACATTTAGGAAACCTGCCTAGAGGCTACAGACCATCACTATTCAAAAATTAGCATCTCTAGTGGATCAAAGCGTGGTCCCCAATAAGGTGTCCACATCCTCATTCCCAGACCCTGTGAATGGGACCTTAGTTGGAGAAATGGTCTTTGCAGACATAATTAACATAAGGATGATGCAAAGAGAAGATCATCTTGAATTATTTAGGTGGCCCTAATTCCAGTAACAGATATCCTTATAAAAGACACACACAGGAGAGACACACAGAAGAGGAGAAGGCAATGTGACCACAGAGACAGAGATCAGAGTGACATGACCACAAGCTCAGGAAAGCTGGGGCGGCCCCCAGATTCTGGAGGAGTCAAGGAATGTATTCTCTCCCAGAACTGCCATTGGGAGCACGGTTCTGCTGGATTTGAACTTCTGGCCTCCTGAACTGTGAGAGAATAAATTTCTGTTGTTTTCACTCACCAAGTTTGTGGTAATTCATGACAGCAGCATCAGGAAACTACTACAGCATCCGTAAGTAATAAGACCCCATTAAAAACAAAGCAAGCAAAACAAAACAAAACCATTATATAGCCAATGAGTTGTATATACTTGTTCATAAGTACCTACATTAATTAAGACATCATAGATAGCAAAATGGTAAACATGAACATCAAGCATGGTGGAAGACAATTTTCTTTTTTCATACCAGGAAATGCTTTGCTCCTCACTGGGAAACACGAGGAAGTGTTTAATGCCATTGTCCAGAAGAACATCAAGGTGTAATTTTAACGACGCCTGTAATCAGGCCACAGGATATGAGAAGAACCACATAACATCTTCGGCATTTTGCCTTTTGACAGTCTCAGCAATTCTCTTTTTCCTGAGACATATTGAGAACATGTATAATTGGGTCATTTGAGAAATTAAAGGAGAGCACACAGAACACTGACAACATAAGTGCCATTTTCATTGCCTACATCCAGACGGGATCAAGCCTGTGCAGGCCACCCCACTTGGACTACCCTTTGATTTCTTTTTTAAATAGTTCAACTGCTGCTTTTGGTCATCAGATTACAATTTGTATTTTTGATTCACTCTAAGGCTCCAGTAGTTTAGAAATAGATTGTTTTGGGATTGTAATTTTCATTTGACCCAAAGAATGCTCCCATTAAAGATTGTCACATTTTCTACTTCTATTTTTCACATCCATGTGACACCCTAGACAGAATGAAGGATGCTTGAAGTTATAAAATCAGCAAATATCTGTTTCTCTAGAGCCCCAGTTGGCAGAAGTAGCAATGCTCACAGAAAAATGAATTCTGTTTTATGAATAACTTATTAATATTTTGTGTCCTTAGAATATTGATTGCATTATAGATGGAAAGATAATTTATTGTACATTTAGTTTGCTATGATAAAATCATTTTAGCCAATTTGCTGGTAAATACTGGTGTGTTAAAACTTCTTTCATGAGTAGTTGCTTACAGCCAATAATACGGTCATCCCATGGAAATTAGTAAACTTTTTAAAAAGATCTTTTTTTTTTAATTGCACAAATGTTGGTGAGAATCCAGCTCTTGCTTCTTGGAAGAAGGATGTTCATCCATCTTCAGGATCCTGTCTTGTTTATCTAGCGTTCTTAAATTCCTGAAAAGCAAAGAAACCACCTTAAAAAAAAAAAGGAAAAAAAAAAGGTTCTCCTCAAAGAAAATGAACCCTTGGCCAGGGGTTTTCTACTCTGTCACTGGTATCGATTACACTCCAATTTGAAAAGTGAATGTCAGACTAGGAAGTTGAAACTTTTCTTTCAGATCTTGTCCCTCTCTTAGTTTTTACATTGTTAATTGAAAATTTTCTTTGATTTTTAAATTTCCTTGAGCAGCAGAAGAAAAGTGGTGAATGGTTCAGCAGACCCCAAACTTCCGTAGCAGATTTAGGAAATGAATTTGTGTCTCTTCAGCTTGACACCCACGTATTTTTCTAGCTGTAATTGGGTCCCTATGCAGTTAACTTTCCAAACTGTGGCTCTTTTGGACACTTTCCAAGATCCACCACGGACTGACTAGAGTATGTCAATTAAACAGAATCTTTCACGGCTTAACCTACACTTCTCTGAATTCAAATTGGGCCCCAGAGTGCCCTAAATCAGGACACTGGAGCTAAGCTGTTACCAATTTGTGCCAATAATGCGCTTTTAGAGAACAGTCAAGATAACCTTTTGTTTTCATCTTGCCTCTGGTTGACATTTATACTGTAACTGCACAGTTGTGTGCCATGCAGAATCCTCTATCCAGAACCTTTGTGCTTCCTGGAGGAAGCAGCAGAGCATGGGTAGTGGTACTCATCCATATCATTGTCCTCTTGGCAGAAGAAAAATTCATGAATACAGGGAGAAGAAAGCCGAGGTGGAATGCTCTCCAGTTTTATCTCTACAAGGAATCCATATGCCCTTAATGAGATACCCTCAATAGATCTGTTCTATCCTCCATGCACACCCTTTAGTCTTTCCATCTGGCAATTCTTTCCCTCTTTTCTGTCCTAGTCTCCCTTGGAGATCATTTTCCGACAGATTTTATTCATATAAAAATAGATGTGTGTTGGGGGGGTGGGAGGGTGGGAATCTTGATTTGGGGCTCTTCACGACTTGGTTTGCCCTGTCCCCAGGCACCCTCTGCATACACACACACACACACACACACACACACACACACACACATAATCTACAGTTATACCCTGCCCACCTCTTTCATTTCTCACTCTTCAACTCGTCCAATTTCACTGGATCTGAGTAAAAATAGATGGTTCACCTTCATGGAACCCTAAATGAAGCATGTGGACAAGCTTAAGGATTCTGCATAGCCTTGGTTTCCCTTGAAAATGGACTCTATTTAAATAACTCCAAGAGAACAAGAATGGTCATCAGTGCAGGTCTCACCGGCCAAGCTCTTAATGTGTATCTCACGTTCAGTTGTGGACATTTAGTTTTGGGCTTGAGCACAGCCCTGTCAGCAGTGTACCTCTGAGGCTCTCCAATCTAGAGGCTGCTGTAGGCTTGATATCCCGGGGTCCATTGTGAGTTGCGGGATCTCCTACATGCTCACCCAGATTTTAGAAACACTGTTAATGGTAAGGCAAATTAAGGAAAGTTATTTCAGTTGCAATTAGAAAGAGAGGCAATCGAAGGTTCACTTCAATACCCTGAACCTTAGAAGAGCTGGTATTGTTACACAAATAATAATTCTGGATGCCATTTTGTCAATGGGGAAAACAATAAATGTAATGAGGCTGGTGAACCCTCACAGAGACCAGAGAAGGGCCAGACCCTTGTGGTTGTGAAGGTCTGAAATAAAAAAAAAAAAAAAGAAAGAAAGAAAAGAAAAGAAATAACAATACAAGAAAAGAAAACAGCCAAACGCCAGATGTTTCTCTAGCTTTTATTTGTGTACAGATGAATTATTTGAGAGGTGACAGAAGCCTAGCTTTCAAGCAAGGTCACATGCAGTAAATAGCACAATGAGATTACCAAATTTTTACTTCCAAAGTCATCTTTGGACATTAGGAACACAGTCAGTCTCATTGTGCCCCTCTGAGTAGCCCCAAATGTTGACAAGAGGCTCTCAGAGGGGGCTGAGCCTGCAGAGGAGGGTAGCTAGCTCAGGAGGAAATACCCCCTAAGACATATACTGGACAAACTAGCTAACTAAATCCTCTTCCTCGGGGTACCCCCCCACCCAGGTGGGCATACCATGACATGAGAGGCCCTAAAGGTTTCCAAAGGTAAAAATGAGGCATCGGCAGTGTTGTGGTCATTATGGTTTCCAACATGCTCACCCATACCAGATTCAGGGAATCGTAGCGGTGAGTCTTCTGTCTTATTTAGACGCTGTGGTTGGTTATAGGGTTGAAACTGGAGTAGGTTGGTAGGAGAGTCACGTCTTTCTGGAGGCAGACAGAGGGCACCATGAGACGGTGTCTTCTCAGCAGAAGCATCCCTCATCTCTATGCTAACGTGCTCAAAGGCATTTTGGGAGCTGCCCCCATGTAGATGTGCACAGAGGAGCACTTCTGACCCAGGATTTGAGGCATGGGTTTCCTGCAGGCACATGTTCTGTGTCCCAAGCCCAAGAAGAGTCATTTTGTGTTTTTTGTTCAAAAACAGACAATGAATCCTTCCTTGATAACTGATCAATTCCAAAAATACCTGTGACTCAGATCTGTGCTTACATTATTCGTTTTCTAGAGATTTGAAAAGTATCTATTCTGCAGCTAACCAGTGGTGCCAAGGAGAACCACTCTGGGATCATCTGAATGAGCACTCCCCTGAATCCCCCCCACCCCCCACCATTTCCCTGCATTTCCTAGATGAGCTGAGCTCTCTTCCCTGAGTTCCAGCTGTGTAGATAAGAAACACATCGAATGTTTCTTAAAACATAGCCACAGAAAATAGTTGTGAAATTTAAACTAAATGTGTGGAAAATAATTTAACTCATCCTCTCATCCTAGGAAACCTATAAATTACTGTTCATACCATAGAGAAGAATTTTTCTAACTTCTCAAATATTCAGATTTGCATGCTTTGAGAGCTTAACTAACCACATTGTCTGGCCCCCTGACGTGAAAAATGTTCCTCTCCATGAAGACAATTGAAAGAGACACTGGTGTAATTGATATGTCAACTTAAGTGGTCCTGCTAATATTTCCACAAGCACTTGAATATAAAATGTAATGTAATGGAGATCTTTAAAAGGCTCATCATAGTTGTAATTTTGAATTGCTATAAAATTTATAATCTTTGTCCATACCCAATTCCTATCTTGGGAAAATTTATAATAGACATATTACATATATATATGTGTAATATATATATATGTATGTATTTTTTTTTTTTTACTAAGGGCTGACTCAGAAAAGGAAGTCCTTCCAACTGAAGCCATATCCTGGGGGGGAGGGGGTAATAGTATTAAATGTCCATTGCTTTCCAGACATTTTTGTTTTTGTCTTTTTTTTTGGATAAGCTGTTTGTTTTCCTAGTTCCCTAAACCTAGAATTCTGTATTACACACAATTGCCTAAACACAGATATTGTGTATTATAGAACAATTTTAATAATTTTGAATATGAAACAGTACATCATGTTAAAGTTCATTACCATTAATACTGTATTCTAATAACCCTCTCTTGATCTGAACAAGAAAACATAATTGATGCTTGGCTAAAAGGAAGTAAATATTGATTCAAACTTATTGCCCTACAAGCTCAGTCTTATCAAGGATATCTACTTGTGAACCTGAACATTTTGACCCACGAACATTATTTAAACATGAAAAGAAATTAGAAAATGCCAGTATCTAATGTGCCTTTTCATGTCTCTGAAATCAGATTGCCCATAGGATCGTTGCAGATCCTGGGATGAACTATAAATCCCCAAATCAAAGGAAATGATAGCCTTCACAGAATTGCCAGGTCCGGATAGCCCCCTCCCCATGTTTATTTATGAGTCTATTACTTCTTGTTTGGAAAATTTCCTTGACACCTCATGGTGTGTGTATTAGATTCTATTGCCTCTGGTGAGAGGCAAAGCCTAACTAGAACACATGCTTGGGAGCTTTAGAGAATATGATACTCACTCAGCAAGAGAAACGCCTCCCATCAAGCAGCCTCCCGGAAACACGCTTTATGAAGACAGTTTTTCACTGCTGACATGTCAGCATCTGTTCTCAAGTACTCCTGCTGTTTTTCATAAAAGATGCTTTAGTATGGAGCTAGGTCTGAAACCAACAGTGCACTTGCTTTGGGTGGTCATTAACAAAAGAATGTTTTAGCAGTATCTAAATTCTACATGTCATCGCTATATCATACCCTACACTGGCCTGGAGCGAGTCTACAGTGACATGTTGAAGAGCTCCATTTTGCTGTAATAAATAATTCACTAATACCATTCAGAGGGGCCAAAAAAGGTCACATATGCAGAAAAGCTATCTCAGAGGAATTGATTTACTCCGGAATACTCTGAACTGAGCCTTAACAAAATTAACTGCCAGGTGCCTATACGTTTGTTGCAAAGCTACATCTTGGTTTAAAAGTTACTGAGACTATTTCACAAGGAAATGACATATTGTCCCCCATCCCAGGGACTGTCATTGTACTGTTTACTATAGCTTTGAAATGTTTTCCAGGGCAATCAGGTCAAGATAATTTCAGAAACAGATGCAAATCAGCATTTCACTAAGGGAGTGGACGCCTGTTTTGAATAGATCCAGGATCATATCAATTTATAGTAAATCATTATGATTTTAATCAAATGATGACTATTCCACTTTATGCAGTTAATGCTCTAGAATAATGGGATAAGCATATCTTTTCATGGTTAATTTGCATGTAAACCAAAGGCAGAACTAGACTAGGTTTGACATGCCAAGCGCCAGTGCAAACTCAGTTCCCTCCTTATAAATCACTGGGAGAGATGACATGCTTTCTTTTCTTTCCTAAATTTTGGTCTAAATTTTGCCTCTTAGCTGCATGAACGTTATGTCTCCCTAATCAAGTCCTGGTTATGTGTCAATCTTCAAAATCATGCATTGATCTGAGGCTCTGATTAAAATGTATGCTGAATTGTTTGAAGAAAAAGAATACGGTACAGATGAAAACGCTCTGGAGAGATTTCCTATTAAACTTATTTTGCCAACATGGATATTAATCTCTAAGAAGTTGAGCTAAAAGATTAAACTGCAATTACTAGCCCTTAATTAGAATGTGAGCAGCTTTTATATTGTCTCTCTGGATGTCTCACAAGCATACTGATTTCTGGTTAATACTGACCCTTCCTACATTGAAAGAGTGATGCACAAGAGGTAATTAGGTTTGAGGAAGCATTTAGCAACTCTCATGAAGTCTTCAATTGCTTGCCCTGAGATATGGAGTCATCAGTTTTTTTTTAAAGTTTCTTTGCGTTCTATCCAACAGATAGTTGCCGCAATCATGGCCATTACCGGTATCGTCATGATGGCGTATGCAGATAATTTCCACACGGATTCCATCATAGGAGTGGCATTTGCAGTTGGCTCAGCCTCTACATCTGCATTATACAAGGTATGTTGTGCCTTTTCTTATGTCATCAGCTGTCATTTGTAGCTTAGACTCAAGTAGTAAAGGAAGCCAAGGAGATGCCTGGGTGGCTCAGTTGGTTAAGCGTCTGCCTTTGGCTCAGGTCATGTTCCCAGGGTCCTGGGATCAAGTCCCACATCGAACTCCCTGCTCAGTGAGGAGCCTGCTTCTCCATCTCCCACTGCCTGCTGCTCCCCCTGCTTGTGCTCTCTCTCTCTCTCTCTGTCAAATAAATAAATAAATTTTTAAATAAATAAATAAATAAATAAAGGAAGGAAGGAAGCCAGGACAACAAAAGTCTTGGCTTGAGGGGGGAAAAAAGGTGGTTCAAATAAGACTAAGTACCATTTACTGGGTACTTGCTACATGCTGGGCACTTGCCAGAAATTTTTATCTGTGTTAACTCAACTTTCTGAGGCACAGGCACTTACCTGCACTTTCTAGATGAGGAAACTAAGGCTTAAAAGATTAGTAACCTGCCCAGAGGCACACAGCCAGGAAGTGACAGAAAGATTTAAATTCTGATGGCCACATCCAAAGCCCATGCTCCACCCCTCTGCCCATCCACAGTCAACAACCAGTTGCAGCAGGGGCTGAGAAAGACCCCCTCCTCTCTTTAAGTTTCTTTACATTAACTGCCCACAGTCATTATCTTAACCCAGTGAGGTGTTAAAAATAACAAGCAAGCTGTCACTCTCAAGTTGACTGCTACGTATTAACCCAAAGCCACAGGAACTCCTGTTATTAGTGAAACGAAGAGCCTCCTTTCCTCTCTGATGGATACTCTGCGTCTGCACTATGTACTTACCACTGGTTCTCTGCTGGAGCTGCCTGTCATCTGTGGAAAATCTATTCAGTCTTTGCCCTGGACTTTAGAAACAAGGACTAAGAGCAGATCTAAAAGGTTATCCCCAAAGCTCCACTTTTTAGAGCCGGCTTTTGGGATGTAGCCAAGGCACTGCTCCACTTTCACCTCTCTTGGTGTTTCAATGAGAAAATTCTCTGTGAAAAGCAGGAAACACCCTTTGCATCCCTCCTGGATGCCTGTTCTGATTATTCACCAACACTGCAGTTCTGAGGGCACTGAGTCGGTTTCCATATTGACATTTCCTGGCCCACTGATTCTCTGACAAGCTTGACAAGTTTTTATTCAATTGCCATTAGTATCTAACTGGCCCCCATCTGAGACTCCTCTGAGGTGTCTGATGAGACCAAAGAACAGCGCATGGTCAAGTTCTCTTGATTAAGTCTCTCAAGAGAAAAAAATAATAAGTCCAGTTGAAATTAAAAGCAACACCTGAAATTGCTATGTGACTGGGATGGCTGTCTTATCAAGAGAATTCTCCTGACCTTGTTATACATGTATTCGCCCTAGGAGCAGTAACATTTGCAGACATGCACAAATCAAATGTGCACCATCAGAAAGATCTCCACTCTCCATTGTTTGAGAATTAATACAGGAAGCAGAGGGTTATAAAACCAAGAAGTATCGACTAGACACCTGGATCTTCCTCAGCCCAATGTGACTTTATATTGGCCATTCACACCTCCTTGCTACCTTCCTCTGTATACAGATTTATATCCAGAAAAAAAAATTTTTAATCTGGAGAATAAACACGGTATTTGTGAAAATACGTTTAGCTCAGAGAGAAAAAGTGCTTATAAATCCAAGGCATCATTATTATGTCTCTCAACAACATAATGATCCTCTCTCTGTCTAATTTAGTGTTTGGTATCTGTCAGATTAGAGGTAAAATGAATCCCATCCTTCAGGGGAAGAATCGACAGCAGCTCAACCCTAGACTGTCCCGGGTTTGTCTGCACTCTTAGTTATCATTCACCCTATACCCATCCCTGATGGTGGTGTTGAACACTGCCTGCAGTAGTTTCCAGCATCATAAAGAATTCATTTTATGGCATTTGCTCTTTCATATGAAGACTACAGTGCATCTTACTTCCTTATGTCAATGGCCCATTAAGTGCCATGGAGATGATGGGGTAGGAAGAAATAGAGGATAAACTCTGGACCAGTCAGTTCACTGTGTAAGTCTTGCCTTTCTGTTCTAGCAAAGTCTCTAACTGTGTGGCTAAGGAGTTTCTTTCCCAATCCAAGGTTTTGTTCAAGATGTTTCTTGGAAGTGCCAACTTCGGTGAAGCAGCACACTTTGTCTCCACATTGGGTTTCTTCAATTTGATCTTCATCTCTTTCACCCCAGTCATCCTGTATTTCACGAAGGTGGAGCACTGGTCCTCATTTGCAGCTCTGCCGTGGGGCTATCTCTGTGGGATGGCCGGGCTGTGGTTGGGTAAGTGACCCTGGGTTTTGCCTTCCATTCCTTATATCACTTTTGACCTTTCTTGGATGGATAAATGGTCATAGTAGGGTTATTCCCTTGGGAATCTTTGTCCTCTGTTTTACAAACTTACCTAAGGTTGGCTAATGGTTAGAAGGTTCTTTGCAGGTTATTGCTTGATTAGATCAGAGATGTTCAACTGGTATGCCTCCTGTGAGTTAAGGTGTGAGGTAGAGGCCCAAGCACTCTGATCACCACTGGTCTTCAAACAGCCTTGTCCATTCTTCATGATGTACTGTATGATGTCACTGTGTTCTAGGTATAGCACAGTGCACCAGGCAGAGGGAGAGAGGAGATGGTGCATTCAAGGAACTCAAAGTGGATCAAAATGTCTGGAGCACCAAGAGCGGGAAGAATAGGGAGGAAGAATGGAGACAACGTTCTGGAAAGAGGCAGGTCATGAAGGGTCTGGAAACCCATTAAGAGGAGTAAACCCATTTAAAAATCTTTAAGCAGAGGTGACAGGCTCACATCTGCATTTTGGTCAGCCCCTCTGGCTATGTACGGAGAATGACTTTGAGATAAGAAGCCCTCAGCAAGCAAGAGAAGAAGGCAGAACTGAACTTGGTCACCCTGCTAAGTAGGTTGTGCCTAGTCGATGACCAAGAAAAAGTCACCTGGAATCTTTTTATGTTCTCTCTCCAAATTCCCCAAACTCAAGGTGGTCTGCTTCACCTGAGTAACCAGGGAGCTCCCACTTTCCAGCTGTGTTATTTCTGTTACTTGCTATAAAAGGAACGGGAAAAATAACAAGCCCGCTCTTGTCTCCCCAAGCAGGTAAACAAAAGCAACTTCTACATGACTCAGTGTTCCTTTACCCAGAATGAAATCACTTTCATTCTGCTCCTCCGTCCTCACCCTTCCCAAGGACACCTCCCTCTGCCTGGTCCCCACTTACCCACGACACTTGACCTGTAGGATGTCTGCCAACCCTCAGCTGACATACTTTATCAAGGTGACATAATCCAAAGCAGCTTTGCAATTCCTAGGAGAAAAATATTGTCCTGGTTTTCATTCCCACATAAGCATTGGGTCACCTTTTCTCTACTTTGACCCAGGGCCCTAAAGTGGTGGTCTGACATGAAAGAAGGATCACATGTTGATTGTTGGTCTTTGAATTCTACTTTTGAAGTCCAAAAATATATAGTTATGACCTTTCATAACCTCTGCTAAATTGAGTGTAAGCCAATAAAAGTGTTTCCATAAGACCTAAACATCCGAATTAAAAGTGCCTAGATAATTTCCTGGCCAAAATCACGTACACATGATCTCCAACTTAGTGCAAAGTAGCCCTTCACCAACATATATCCCTTGGCAGGTGTAATACATGTTCCTACACCAGCCCCTCTCAGGCTGGGGGTCACCCAGGCTGGTGGGATACTAGTTCTCCATCAAGCAGCATGGGCTCCACACTCCACTGGGTATAGAGACACCCGGCACCAGAGCCGCTCCACCCAGCCCATCCCCAGCCCACTGTAGTCCTCACGGTGCTAAAGCTATTCTGTGACAAAATGAGAAGACAGCCTCTCTCCTGATTGTGTAACACACTCCAGGGTTTATGCAGTCTTCACTGCTCCTGTTCTTGAGTTTTTATTTCCATCCCTCTCTTCTCCACTGTAACCAGCTATGATCTGGCTGGACCTGGGCTGGACAAAGAGCAGGTGGTCCTCTGGCCTGCCCACATCGTCTGCAACTACAGCTTTTATTTGCTTAGGCTCTCCTTGCCTCATTCCTTCTCGCAGGTCCGCCTGTCTGCCAGGGAGTGCCTTTGCCCAAATCCAGGTTGGCCGGGTCCATTCACCTGACATGTCTGAGGCCCACTGAAACTTGAACAGGTCCCCATGCTACAGATAACATATTGAATTATAGATTCTTGTCCTTAGGTTGTCAGAAAAATGAGTATGTGTTCTACAAAACAACACATTTTGGTGAAGCCACCTGTTTCTTGCTGAGTGGAAGGGCTCAGTTCTCACCCAAATACCGGTACTTTCAATCTACTGAACTATCCAGTTCAGCCAATAAAATAGCAGTACAAGAGTTTAGCAGAGTCTGTGTAGGGTTGAATACATTCCTGACTTGCTAGAGTGTGTTGTATTTGACTCCCTGAGTCTGGGGAGAGAGTTGAGGGGCTGGAATAGTCATTCCCATCACAGTTCTGCCATGAAGGAGAAACAGTTATTAACTCAGGAAGGTCTTCTGCCTTGATTATCACTAGTATTGTATGATAATTATGAAGGAGCCCAAGTTTTAGGGAAGTCCAACCCACTGTTTCTAACTACCAAGTACAAGTGACCCCAGATAATAAGTTAGTGGGCTTAATTAAAGCAAGGGTTGTAAATAGCAATAGAAGAAAAAACACTGTCCTGTTGGAATAGTTCTAGAACCATCTTTGGTTCTATAGAGATATAGGCAACATGGTTGAGTCATTTACATAAAGATCTCTCTGAGTTGAAGACCATTTGTAGTTGTTAACAGTCACCTCTCTAAACAGCCCCTAAAACAAACACTGGAATGAAATCCATTAAAATAATGCTATGTAGGGGCAAGTGGGTGGCTTAGTGGGTTAAGCGTCAGACTCTTGATCTCAGCTCAGGTCTTGATCTCCTAAGACCCAAATATCCTAATTAAAAGTGCCTAGATAAGGGCCACCTGAGTGGCTCAATTGTTAAGCGGCTGCCTTCGGCTCAGGTCATGATCCCAGAGTCCCAGGATTGAGCCCCACATCAGGCTCCCTGTTCCGTGGGAAGCCTGCTTCTCCTTCTCTCACTCCCCTTGCTTGTGTTCCCTCTCTGGCTGTGTTTCTCTATCAAATAAATAAATAAATAAAATCTTTAAAAGTGCCTAGATAATTTCCTGGTCAAAATCAACCTACCTGGGAACAGTGATAATCCATGTTGTTTTAGATTTTACTCAAAAGATCCATCCAAAGATATTAATTAAAAGATATCTAGTTACACCTTCCTTTGGTTCTGTGGTCCTGCCTTCAGGTAATCTGTGCACAAATCAGGATGTGGAAAAAGTCCCTGGGGTTCGGTGCAATACATTGAACACACTTTTGCTTGCCTGTGTTATGCTCACCATGAGAGAAAGGAAATACACCGCTTAGGCGTCCTTGGATAGAGCTTTGTTTAGGCAGTAACATGAGAGCCTTTTCATTATCCAGGAATAATGCATCATATAGCAAAGTAATGTAGGGGAAAAGCCTAAACTTCAGTAAGTCATCTGCATTCAACCTCTGGCTGGCCCCAGCCTGCCTTTATAGTGTTAATAAGCAGTGCCCTGAATGGATTGCTTCACTGCTTTGCATTTGCTCTGTATGCCCTTTGCCAGCCAACTGGCAAGGGATCAGGCAGCCAAGGTGGCAGAGGAGAAAAGAGACTAGACCACAATCAAGAAGCTCGTACATCCGGCTCCCAAATTAGAGAATTAATTGACCACAGGTGCAGACAGTGTAGAAGGCAGGTTTAGCAGAAACACTGGTTCTATTACGTCAAGAAGGAAAGAGCCCAGCAGATCAGTTTCCCTTCATCTTCTCTCTCCTCCTTTATGTTTCAGCCTTCAACATCCTGGTGAATGTCGGCGTGGTGCTGACATACCCAATCCTGATCTCCATCGGGACAGTGCTCAGTGTCCCCGGAAATGCAGGTACTGGTCACATTTGACACGTGTGCCATCTCTTGCTTATGTTCCTTTCACATCCTGAGTTGTTTCTTGGAACAATTGTGAATTATGTCCCTTGCCTGGAAAGTTGTTTTTAAATATCGGGAAGGTGGCAGACAACAGAATAACTATGCAGCAGATTTAAAATTTACAGCTATAAACACTGTTTTTACTCAGTCATGCTTTTAGAATTAAATAGCAAATGTATCATTTGGGTTTCATGTAATCTCCCTGACAACCTAGTTTGGCGGTATTTTTAGAGGAAGTCCTGTGGAAACAAAAGGCATCCTGGCCTAGGGCTCTCAAGTAAACGTCACTAATGAAAGTGTAGGAAACATTCAGAATGTTGGCTCCCTTCCCCATCAGACAATCCGTGGGGAGCTGCAGAAGTTTCTCCTAGGGGCCGAGCAGATGGCCCCCCTGGAATAGATACAGGAAAAAGCAATTGGACTCACTTCGGGGACAAGAAGATTTGTCATTTATCCTTTATCCTTTTTCCAGGATAATCTTTCTAGGGAAACCTGTCAATGGAACAAGTAATGAAAGTGAGGGATTTGGAAGACCATACAGTCCTTCTAACTGTGAAATTCTATTTTTCCAAGTCTCAGGTACCCAACACTCTCTGCCCCAGGATAATCAGCTGGTATTCATTGAGCATTTACTGTGTGCAGAACTGTAGAAGAAACAGGGAGGGGAAAAAGGATATTATTATTCCCATAAGAGACTTGTACCGAGGGACGCCTGGGTGGCTCAGTTGGTTAAGCGACTGCCTTCGGCTCAGGGCATGATCCTGGAGACCCGGGATCGAGTCCCACATCGGGCTCCCTGCTCAGCAGGAGGCCTGCTTCTCCCTCTCTCCCTCCCCTTGCTTGCATTCCCTCTCTGGCTGTGTTTCTCTCTGTCAAATAAATAAAATCTTAAAAAAAAAAAAAAGAGACTTGTACCGAATTTGGAAAATAAGACCAATATAAACAAGATAACTTAAAACCCCACAGTGTGATTTATTAGCAAATGCCAGATGGTGTGAAACAGACTCCTAGGACCGTCAGATATCCGGATGAAAGAAATATGAGTGAGGAGTGGAGTTATCAAGGAAGTTCATTCATTCACCTAGGGATCCAGTCATTCAGCACATCATTTCTGAGCACTTGGGATGTGCCAGGAACTGTGCTAATGCTCGTGAGAGGTCCTGAGTAAGAGACACGTGGTATACATGTAGATACTCTGGACCATGTAGTATACAGAGGGAGACTAAAGGAATTGAGTAGTTAGAGACAGAATTGTTTTGATAGGTGTGTGTAATGAATGCTCTGAGAGCACACAGGAGGGGCATTCAGGGAGGCTTCCTGTAAGAAGTCAAAAGAGAGAAATAATGACGGGATTTATTGGATGGTGTGGATAGGAGAAGGAAAGGGCATTCCATGTAACAAGTGGAAACACCTAAATGTCCACCAACAGATGAACTGATAATGAAGTTGTGACACAATGAGATACCATTCAGCCATAAAATGGCCGAGAGCATGGATACGCACAGCATGGTTGAACTTCAGAAACGTCATGCTTAGTGAAAGAAGCCACATACAAAAAAGTCATATAGTATGATTTCATTTATGTGGCATCTCCGGCATAGGTCAATCCATGGAAACAAGCAGCAGATTCCCACACAGGATTTGGGAGGTCAGGGAAGGGTTTGGGGATTAACTGCTTCATGGGTAACGGGTTTTAATTTGAAGTGATGGAGATGTTCTGGAACAAGATGGAGGCGGTGGTTGTACAACACTGTGTCTCTACAAAATACCACGGAACTCACTTGGAAAGGGTTCATCTTACTTTATAGGAATTTCACCTCAATTCAAAAATTTTTTTAAAAGAACAGCATGGGCCAAGACATAGGCATTAACAAGCTTGACCCATTTGAAAAATCATCAGTGGCCCAATGAACCTGGAGAAGTGTGAAGGGACACAGAGAAAAAGTTTCAAGAAATACAACTGCAGAGGCAACTAAATGAGATCACATTATTCTTGAAGACTAAGTCTGACTTAGAGAGAAGGAATAGAAAGCAAACAGAGGGAACAATAGAATGCTATGGAGAAAGGAAAGATGACCCTGAAAGGACAAGGGAGACTTTAGAAATCTCTAGAAGTAGCACTGAGTGCGGTCGTTTGTTCTCAGAGAAGCTTAGAAACAGTCCTAGCCTGTGACAGACCTGATTTTTCTTCCCTAGCTGTGGATCTCCTGAAACAGGAGGTGATATTCAATGTCGTCCGCCTGGCCGCTACCATCATCATCTGCATTGGGTTTCTGCTGATGCTGTTGCCGGAGGAGTGGGATGAAATTACCCTGAGGTTCATCAACAGCCTGAAGGAAAAGAAGAGTGAGGAGCACGTGGAAGACATCACTGAGCCCAGTGTACACCTGCGGACCAGAAGCAGGGCCAACGGGACAGTGTCTATACCTCTGGCTTAACGAGGGACCCATTTTGGATGCACGTGTATGTATATTCTGTGAATATAGTAAAATTTTCTCACTACCTGTACACTCAAATGACAGTATTAACTCTGCATTTGGATAAGTCATAGGTGAAATCATGCCAATGAGAAAAGTTTACATTTATATGCTTATCAAGGAACTGGTGTAAATAATCATAATAAACATTTTTTATTAAAACATATTCACCCTTGTTCCATTTCTTCTGTTGTGGAGGGAATTGTCCTCACCCCCAGTTTGCAAAATTTCCTGAAAACATGAGATTCTATTAAGTTATGGGTTTATCATGACCTTACCCTCACTGGGAACTGAGATGATTTTGTTCCATCAGAGAAAGTTGTGTAAGAAGAAAACATATGTAAAGGATACACACTTTATATATATTTAAGTCCAATAAGAGCCTTGAGTTTGAAGGCTGGAAAATAATTAAACAACTATCAAAAGAGCATCTTGTATGTGCAAGACTTACACTAGGAAAAACGAAAGCGGGAAGCTAGAGAAGACTGTACTTCCATTGTGCTTAGGGTAGTACAGAGCTAAGAGTGGTTACAAAGATCCGTAAGAGGACATTTAAAAACAGCACAGGGGTTATAGAGAGCACATCACTACAGAACTTTACACGATGACCACTCCCTTTTCCCCAAATATAGGCTTTACCTGGCTCCCCTACTGTTTCCTGATTCTCTGTCTGCCTTACTGGCTGCTTCTCTGGGCTCCTCTTCCAAGACTGGTCTCATTACTGTCAGCCTTCAGTGCTCGGTCTTCTTAACATCTCATTCCACACTCTCCCCCTCAGGGATTTCATCTACTCCCATGGTTTCAAGTGTCCCCCATATGGTGATGGCTTAAAAAATCTTTATCTCCAGGCTAGATTTGTCCCCCGAGCTTTAGGTCTGACTATCCAAATGCCTTTCGTAAGCTCACTTGGATACCTCATTGTTGACTTCAAATTCAAGAACAAAGTTGAATTTATCCATCTCTCTTCTCCAGATCTATTTCTTCCTCTCCCTTGTTCCCTGTCTAGGCCAAGGGCACCATCATTCACTAGCCACCCCAGCAAGGATCAACCTTAACTTCAGTCTTTCTTGCCCTCCACATCTAAACTATAAGTCATGTTGATTGTATCTCTTATTAGTTCTTGAATCTAGACACTATTATGCAACGTGTTCATCTCTTTCTCTAATGAATGAAAGGCTCTCTGAGATGGTCTCTCTAATTTCCAGTCTTGTCTCTCTCTAATTCCTTCCATGCCCTGCAGAGTGACTTTTCTAATATAAAAATGTGATCCTTCTCCTCTCCTGAATAAAACACTTCAGTGGCATCTTACTGGCTTCAGAATAAGCTCCAAGTACCTTTGCATGTCATTCAAAGTTCACCGCTGGCTGGCGCCTGCCTGACTCAAGAGAAGCACCATCCAACGGAGCTTCTGTGGTGAGGACAGTATTACATATCTGCCCGGTGCATCGCAGTAGCCCCAAGTGCCTAGTGAGCCCTTTAAGTATAGCCAGTGCAACTGAGGGGTTGCATTTCTAATTTTATTTACTTTGAAGTAATTTGAAATTAAATTTAAAGAGCCACAGGTGACAATTGGCTAACATATGGCACAGCACAGCTCCAGAACCTCACGCCACCATTCCATCCACTGTGGCCTCTGGAATCTGGGCTTTTGTGACACTATGGCTTCCTGTAATTCTTCAATCGAGATCTGTTCTCTTTTTTGTACTCTCTTTGCCTCTCTCATCACCTGACTAACCATTATCTCAGCTTCATGAAATGATTTGTTCCTATTTCCCCAGAAGGCCTTTTCCAACCCCCCATTCCTCAGAAGCCTCTGCTTACCTCCATATCAGTGCTGGTCACCCCCTGTGGTAATTACTGGTCTGCTCGCCTGAGGTCCCAGGAGACCAGGAGCTTGAGAGCAGGAACTGTGCGCCATTCATCATTGCATTCCTAGCACGTGCCTGGCACTTGCAGACATTCAATAAGTAAATAAATAAATAAGTAAATCGCTTCGCGTGCTGGAGATACGCCCCTCCCTCAAGCTGTATTAGATCAGTCTTGATTAAGGACAGGCTTTGGTACAGATGAGACTAGTTAAAGCAAGGAACATCAGGGTTAAATGGGCCACAGCCTTTGTTGTGTTTCCACAAAAATACGAATTTGCTGAATTGCTAAAAGACATTTTTCTCTAAAGAGGCTGGTTAAGGCACAGAACAATTTAAGATGATCTACACTTTCTGGGGAGCTTAGCAGAATAAACCAAGCCTTTCTTGCATCCATTTTACTCTTCATTTTTTATTCAAGTGTCCCCAAAAATAGAGGTGAGACATCACAGGGCAAAAAAAGGGGACTCAGGATATCATGCCTGCTGGGCATCATGGTAAATAAAAACCTTATTTTTTTATTTCATTTCTCTGTCATTTTTTGAAAAGGCAATGCCAGTCTTCTGGTATAGATAGATGACATCATATTAGCTAAAATAATAACCATGACTCACCTTAAACTTCATAAAAAATGGCACAAAAATGAAATACATTATTAATAAATGAATTAATTCATTATCTAACTGAAGTTGGTTTTGACTATTTCAATGCCATATTGGTATAAACACCACTCTTGCCTTATTTTTAAATTACTGTTAAATAGCAGTAATCACTGACTAGCCCACTCCAGCAGTTTGCCATTACTTAGCATGACATTTAAAATTACGTTTTGACATCTTTAAGAAATGAGTTGTTTTGCTCTTTTTGATGATTCATTTTGAAAAATGAAGTCAGCTACTCAAGAAAGCTCTAATTCAACCTATGACTGATCACCATAATTAGCTTAGTCTATATTAAGAAAACAGTTCCATTATGGTATTTATTCATTTATTCATTCAAAAATTATTAAGTTCTACCTCTGGCTCTGAAGTAGGGTATTATGTTAGGTCATCAGCAACTAGCCTCTGCCTGCCTCTAGAGCAGCTCTATCTGACAGAACTTTCTGTGACCACGACAATGTACTCTGCACTGTGGGGGGAAGTGGTACAACATGGATAGGAGGTGGACCGTGCTTCAGGGACCCTCAGTCTTTCTAGGTTAAGTTGCCCACGTGACAATTAAAATGACTCAGAAACTTTTTGGAATCACTTTGGGAATATGAGATATTCCTTTAAATTTCAGGAAAGTCATCATAAATAAAGATGATACCTTTCCATGCTACCTGTCATTGTGAAAATCAGATGGGATCGTGTATTTGCGTCACTGAACAAATATGGGTGTGCCTCCTATGTGTCAAGGATGAAGCAAGTTCAGTGAGCCTTGGAGGACACTTCCAAAGTCCCTGCCCTCCAAGGTGGAGGTGTCTTGTTGAGGTTCTGTTCGCCTGCCTGTTTATCCAAACATGGCTCTCCCCCAATGTCCAGACGGCAATGGCCTCTCTGGGTGGGCAAATGGGCATCGAGGTCCAGGAATTAAAAGCATCTATGTTGCAGCCACGACTCTGCGCTTTGATTAATTACCAACCTCCCTCTGGCCCTTGGTTTCATCATCAGTAAATGAAGGTATTAATACCTGTCCTTTAAGGCTGTCGAGTGCATGAAATGAAACCACATGCGAAGAGCCTAACACACTGCTGGAAGTAGTAGCTAGCGTTAGGGTTTCCTCCGTTAACCTCCTCCTGGGTCCTTATTCAGATCCCTCATCCCCAGCATGACGCCCAGCAAAGACACAGAGCCCAGTGCTCAGCAGGCAATTTTACCTCAAATAAACCGGAGAGACAAAAGAAGCCTGGCATGAGGAACACACAGAGGAAGCAGAAAGAAAGACTATACTGCTTCCACTTGCCCGATTCCCCTCGGCTCCTTGTATCGCAGCATTCCTGCCCAGCTAGCGGAACTAATTGCCTGACAAAAAGACGCACTGGTGACTTGGGCTCTAGAATTAAAATCACTTCAACCACGTCCTGATCGCTTCACAAATTATAGGCAAATCCATCTGGCTCATCCAGGTTTTGCATGCATGTTAGTTTTCCGCAGGCGCTTCGTCAAGCTCTACCGGAGGACAAATATTTCAGAGAAGGACAATGCGAGCGACAAAAGAGTGAACACTATAACGGGCTAAGCATTGGAATGTTCTTGATATTTAAGTACAAATCCTCTTTCTTCACTTATCCATAAGCCGTTGTAACGAGCACGAAGAATACCTACTACAGGTAATCCTGGTTTATCTGGCAGGCTAGAACAAGAAGTCTATTACTTTTCATTCTTTTTATTTCTTTGTCTCCACACCCCTCCCTCAACACACACACACACACACACACACACACCTGTAGCAATTGAGAGTGAAATAAGAACAGAAGAGTACAGGATGTGATAGAATTGGGATGCTAGCCCCAAAACCCAGAGGCAGAAAGAACATAAAGACTCACATTTTTAAACTTCTGATTGGCCGGTGTGCCCACCCCTCCCTTACCCATGTATGCCAGAAAAGCAAAGTTTGCTTTGTCACTGGAGATCGAAACACCGGATCCTTTCAGAGCTTGAGGAATCTTGAGAGCAAGAATTTCAGCCTGGAATTTGAAGCCCCATCCAGCAATGGGTTTCAGGGTTTGTTTCAGAAACTCCTGACAGACTTTTCAAAATAGTGTGAACTTAGTTGCTTTATTCTGGAGGAATAAATTCAGAGAATCTAGAGGTTCTAAAACCACTGTTCAATACGGTAATCACTTGCCATGTGTGGCCATTGACATACGGCTGGTTCAAATTGAGATGTACTGTGTCAAATAGACCAGATTTTGAAGACTTAAAATGAACGAAAGAATGTAGGCTAACCTGTTAATAGCTCTTCTACTGATTACATATTGAAATAATATTTTGGATATGTTGTTTTGAATAAGATATATTATAAAATGTATTTCACCTGTTTCTTACATTTTTAATATAGCTACCAGACATTCAAAAATATATATAAGGCTTATATTTGTGGTTCACATGATACTTCTACTGGGCACAAATTCTCTAAAAGTTTAAGAATGACTTGCTTAGAGAAAAGAGAGAAGAGTGAGGGAAATTGAGGAGGTAACAGCTTTGGAAAGAAGCCTTATTTGGTCAGATTCTGTCAGTAAAGGCAAAATATACTGAGTTTTATGTCCTGCAATATCAAACTGTCAGCACTGGGCAGAGAGAGAAGAAAGAGAGTAGAAGAGAGTGGTTTGGAATTGCAACCAACTGGAAAGCTTTGTGAAGAAATGGAAGAATGGGTGGTTGAAAATCATCATCTAATACCAGCTTTTACTGATGCAGAAGTGAGAGAAACTGCTTTGGGTTAATTCTCGACAGCCAAAGACATTGATGCAAAATTATTTTGGAAAAGACTCTGACTTCTAAATACTGTCATCACCTTGCAGAAAAGAAGCTAAATTGTATTCTGTAAAAGGCAAGTAGAATTGTCTGATCTTATGACATTAGTAAATAACAAGTAATCCAAGTGAAAATTGGATTGACCTATAGGTACTATCTTATTCTGATCAATAATTAAAAGACACTCTCCAAGATACAGTAATCTTCAGGGATGGGATAGTTAGCTAGCCACCAAGAAACTTCCTAAGACAGCATCTAAGTAGAAGTCACCGCTGTTTGGGGTCTGGTCCTCTGCCCCAGGGGCTCAGAAACGAAGTCTTGTCAATGGCCTAAGAACAAGCCCAGTGATCTCAACCTGTGATGCTGATATAGCAGCATAATCCGCACATGAGAATTTACCGAAGGCACATTCTTGAACCTTATTCCAGATCTAGTGAAGCAGAATCTCTTGGGGTGGGACCCAGCAATCTACTCTTAGTAAGCTCTGCTTGAAATTAACCAAGCACATGCTCAGCTGATGCAGGTGATTCCAATGGATGGTAAAGTTTAAGAATCACAAGACTAAAGACCACTTAATTTGAAGAACCAACTGGTACAACTTCTCCCATTCCAATCCAATCACACAGTCCAGTAGCAGAGTGTGTTCTACTAAATCCCATACCAAAGTTCCTTTCTGTTAATATTAATAAGTGGACATAACAGATTTGCCAACACTTGATATGTAGAACTGGATGTGACCAAAACAGTTAATACAGATATGCATGGTACCCAGAAGTGTTCAGCCCATAGACCATCCACTTGTTCTTTGCTGTACAAATCCCTTCTAACAACCTTTTCCCTCAAGGGAAAAGCTAACAAATTGATCGGTCCCTAATTACTTCCCTCACATATGGATTTTATTTTATAATATAGTTAGAGGTTCCATTTACTTAGGTACCTAAAAGTTGATGCACTGAAATTCAGTCTTTATTAAGATTTCTGCTCTCCCTCCATCAGCATCCTTGACTTATTCCACCTTAAAGTCCCAAGAAGGCAGAAACAAGGTACTTTCCATGTTCTGTATCTTACTTATCTGGGCACATTTGGCCAAAATTTCTCCTTTATTATGCTTTTATTTGCATTAACTCATCTTTATGTTAAAATATTTCCACTTTTCATTCCCTTTCATAAAGCTTTCTATCAAATCTAACTTTGATTTCTAATATTCAAACTTTACCCATATTTTCATTTTTAGTAATTCTCTTTCTGTCAGCTAACATCAGTCCAATGCCCTCTTTTTACATAAAAGTTTCCCCTTCCTAACCTCTACCCACAATCCCATATCCCTGACCTGTGCTCAGTGGACACTGAGATGTTTTGTGTTTCATGTTGACCACCTACTTTTGGTTGATAGTTTTCTTCTCTTGGGAATGTTAGAATCATCAAATACATTCCAGCTGGACCCTGAAGCTCTTCTTATTCCTGGCCTTGAGAGAGCACTATCTTTAAGATGTCTTTGCTGTTACTAATCTCAGTACCAGTGTTAACTTTTATCACTTGATTGTGTTTTCCAAGAGCCTCTCTGGCAAATCTGTGTCTCCTCTTCATTTTTATTTTTTCTCTTTACATCTATAATAATATCAAAGTCCACATTCATTAATGTTGTTCCTGTGGTTCTATATGTTCTAAAGTAGTTTCTGTATTGTCAAGAAAAACTGTTGTTCAATATGGTTTTGGAGCTGGTATATTTGAATAGACTATGATTTAGAAAACTGGCAGTTCAGCTCTTCTAAATAAGAACAATATATCAAAAGAAATATTTATTTAATAAAAGCAACCCATTCTTGAACCATAAAAATGACCATTCACGTGGTAATTATAAGACATCACATGATACTAAAATTCAGTCATCTATTTTGTCAAATAGTCTTATCATTTCTGGTATCTGTTATAAATAATCAAAACTTTATGGAACTAGATAGCACACAAAAACATTTGGGAGCTTTTGAAAACAAGGACTCTGTCCTGCTCTCTTTGCTTGCCCAGCAATAGTTCACAAGAGGAACTCAGAGGAAGAAAGGAAGAAGAAATCTCAGTCCTGCTAAGAAGAAGATTTATTCATTTATTACATAAGTACATAGTGATTTTTTTTTTAGTACTTAGAATTCCATCTCTCATTGCGTGGTCAAGACCAAGTATCACTGGGAGGGAGGGAAAATCAGTCAATAGTCTTATGAATATTTTGTTTTTCTTACAATGTATGACTGGGGAGCGGCCCCAGGCTGACACAGAGCAGAGAGGTGTCTTGAATTTCTTGGCAGACACATACATGGTTTTGTATTAGAACCAGGGGGCTATGAACCAGCCCAGAACATGGAAAAATTTCTATCTCAGGATATTTTGTTTATCCACTTCAGTAAGAATTCTGGCTAGAGGCATGAAAAGATGAATAAGGGGGAAAAAAGTTCACTTGGGTAATGGCCAAGAAGTCTGGGATCCTCATCATAATTCAGATCAATGTCCCAAATCACAAAATCTCCCTTGGACAGTTTCTCATGGAACTTTCATTCCAGTCCTGCCTAATGCCTAAATCTCTTTTAACCTATCCCAGAGGAGTGGACACCATGAGGCCTTTGCCTGAGCACCCCAGGGGAAATATGTTTTAACTATTTTGAGTAACCCATCCATTCCAAACCCTTATTATTGTTGTGGAGTGCCTTTTTGAAAGTTCCACCTGATGATGGAAACTGTTACTTAGAGCCCACACAAGTCAAATCTTTCTTACGTGGAGGCATATTACATTCCTTCTGGATTTTTTCTTTAAGCTAAATCATACCCTTATGGGCATACCATCCCATGCTGATCTACAAAAATTCTTTTTTGAGTTAATTAACACATCCATCATAACACATGTGTACTTTTGGGGGGTGAGAATATTTAAGTTCTACTTTCATAGCAAATTTCAGTGATACAATACAGTGCTATCAACTATAGTCACATGTTATGCATTAGATCCTCACACCTTATTCAGCTTATAACTGAAAATCTGCATCCTTTTACCAGTCTTTCCCTAATCCTCCCCCCACCCTCCACCCAGATACCACTTTTCTCTTTTTCTGTGTGTTTGACTTTTTTTTTCCTTTTTTGATTTCACATGTAAATGATACCATGCAGTATTTATCTTTCTCTGTCTGGCCCATCTTATACTACACACAAAAATCACGTTGAAGTGGTTAAAATACTTGAATGTAAAATCTGAAACTATAAAACTCCTGGAAGAAACCATAGAGGTTAAGCTCCTTGACAATGGTCTTGAAAATGATTTTTTGTTTGTGACACCAAAAGCAATATAAACAAATGGGACTATATCAAATTAAGGGCTTCTGCATAACAAAGGAAACCACAAATAAAATGAAAAAGCAATTTAAGTAATAGGAGAAAATATTGTCAAACCAAATATCTAATAATAGGTTAATATTAAAAATATTTGTATAAGTTCTATAAGTTGTATATACAAAAATATTTGTATAAGGAACTCACACAATTCAATAACCAAAAAAAAACCAAATGACCCAATTAAAAAATGGACAAATGGCTCAAACTGACATTTTTCCAAAGAAGACATGCAAATGGCTAACAGATATGTAAAAAGATGCTCAACATCACTGATTACCAAGGAAATGCAAATCAAAACTGCAATGAGATATCTCCTCATATCTGTTAGGATGGCTATTACCAAAAAGACAAGAGATAACAAATTCTGGCAAGGATGTAGAGAAAAAAACAACTACCACCACCCTTGTACACCACTGATGGGAATATAAACGGGTACAGCCACTATGGAAGTTTCTTTAGATATTTAAAATAGAACTACCATGTGACCTAGCAAACCCACTTCTGGGTATGTATTCAAAGGAAATGAAACCATTATCTCAAAGAGATATCTGAACTCCTGTGTTCATTGCAGCATTATTCACAACAGCCAAGGTATGGAAACAACCTAAGTGTCAGTCAGTGGCTAAATGGATCAAGAAAATGTAGTGTATATATACTACAATATGACACAATAATATTCCATTGTGTGTGGTATGTGTGCATTTGTGCATATATATATATACATATATATATATCCTTATGTACATATACAGTCTTAAAAAAATAAGGAAATCCTGTCATTTGCAACAACATGGATGAACCTGGATGGTGTTATGCTAAGTGATACAAAAATCCTTTTTAATGTGAGGTGCTCCAGCTGGAACTCAATACTCATTTTATAGTTTTAACCAGCTCACAGTGTGGTGAGAGTATTACTTCCTTGTCAATACCACTCTGTCTCCACTATTCTTTCATTTCACGTGTATTATTTACCCTTCTGCATTATTTACCCTCTCTGAGTCTCAATTTGCACATCTGTACACTATAATACTACCCTCAAGGAATTGCCAGGAGCATTAACACATAATTCTAAGCAGGTAGAAAATGCTGAATAAAAGAAGCTATTATTGCCAATCATTGAACATTTAGGACAAAGAAAGAATGATTTTTCCCATTCTAACACTGCCCCCAGCCTTCTAATAAACTCAGTTTGAAGATGGCGAATGAAATATCAGTAATGGTAACAAGAGAAGTTTGTCAAGTTAGAAGATGAAGCCTTTGATAAGTATATTAGTTAATAATGCATAAGAAATTACTCCAAAATTAGCATCTTTTTTTAAAGATTTTGTTTATTTTTTCAACAGAGAGAGATCACAAATAGGCAGAGAGGCAGGCAGAGAAAGAGGGGGAAAGAGGCTCCCCACTGAGCAGAGAGCCCAACGTGGGACTCGATTCCAAGACCCTGAGATCATGACCTGAGCTGAAGGCAGAGGCTTAACCCTCTGAGCCACCCAGGCACCCCCCAAAGTAGCATCTTAATATAACAGGCATTAATCAAAGTTTTTTGGGTTAGGAAATCCAGGTGGATTTGGAAGATGTGTTACGAGTTCATTCACATGATTGTTGGCAGGACTCAGTCCTTGCTCATTGTTGGACAGAGTCATCAGGTTTTTGTCACATACCTGAGCCTTTCCTGGGCAGCTCACAACATGGCGGTTGGCTTTTCTCAGAGCAGGTGGATAGGATGGAAGCCGCAGTCTTTTTGTAACCCAATCTTAGAGAGATCACTTCCACTGTTTTTTATTTGTTATAAATGAATCAGTAAGTCTTACTGGCACTCATTGCAAGGGTTGGAGGGACTACACAAAGGCATGAACTGCATAGGCAAGGACCACCAGAGGCCATCAGAGAAGCCACTTACCACAGTGAGGTTACACCATTGTACCAAAAAAAGGCTGGAGGAGAAAAGCACTCACCTGTGCATGCATAGACACAGACACACTCGCTGCCTGTTCCCAGATTCCCAGCTTTGAGTGTTGAGAAAGGTGGGAACCATCACTGATGAAGTACTGTAAAATGTCATAGTGGAAAAGTCTAAGCTCTTATAGACCTTATCTAAGGTGGTTCCCTCACTCTCGGAAACCAAAATCCAGCGAAGTGAAGCGGCCTGAGCTCAGGCTGACTTCTGATCACTGTTGTTTTCATTAGAGTTAGCTTTCCATCTTTTCCTGGGTGAAGGCATTAGTTTTCACAAAAGTAGTAGCATTTGTTCTCTCTTCCCAAATTAATGGATCCCATTTGCCATTGAATTTCAAGGCCAGTGCCTTTACAAATATCAAGTTGATAGGCAGCTGTCCTTGCATGTTTCCTTATTGCTCTTTAACTATCTTTGGTCTTACTTGGATGGAAAAGTAGAACAAGATTCTGCTCTTAACAGATAAACCAGGGAAGTTTCATGCCTAGCAGTGTAAATAAAGCACCATTTCCCCAAAACAGCACAGGAGAGTGTAAAATTAAGGTAAAACCCAGAGCATCATTTTAAAAGAACCCATCTTCACAGTAGTAATTTATGAAAGTCTTACAGTTTGTAAAAGGAATATTTTTCTTTAGTGTAAATGCTTTGATTCATAAAACATTCCAATTTAATTTCCCCACCAACCATCTTTTAACTCAGATGCATGGTTAACTGAGGGGTCAATTGATCAAATAACAATGGACTGGCCAAAAAGTCCCTCTCAGGTTTGGTTGCTGGAAAATGAACTGTTGCATTCCTTCCTCTGTGTGGTAAATGCAACACAAATTTTTACTGGGAGGTACAATGAGTTAATAAATCATAAGAATGGCTCAGTGATCTTGGTTCATATCCATGAAATCTGATTTGCTGCAGTTGATGGTGGGCCTAGAGAGAATCAAGAGGCCTTAATATTAGAAGCAGTGTGATTAAATCAGAATCTTCCAGATCTATGGTTGTTTTTACTCTGACATGTGGCATCTCCTTTTCTACTGTAACTCTGCCAGTAGGCTCTCTATTGTAAAGGGAGAGATGGTTAAACCTAAAACAAAAGGGTCTTAGTGTCAGCTAGTCAATCACACAATCCTAGAGAATGTTCAACCAGTCCCATGGCTTCTCATCCAGTGCAAAATTCCTAACCATGTCAAGTCCATGGGTGACATTTCTAGCGAGTTTAGTATGTCTTCAAGTCTCACGCCTTGGTATTGTTCTTGCCTTTCCTTCCGTGAGCTATGTGACTTATACGTCATTCTGTGTATTCTCTGGTGCCCTTTAATGGATAGAATGTGGAGAGGTCAGTTCATATACTCACCGTAGAAAGGAGAGTGTGAAGACCTCCAATAAACTGTGTCTAAAACACAACTAACACATTTCAACTATAATGACTAACCCCCAGCCAGCACCTCTTCTGCAATGTATTTTGCTAAGAATATCTATCTTCTTTCTCGCATTGTGTTATATTCTAAGGGCTCACTTGTCTCCATGGCCTTTGTAAGTGACAGTCTCCCTTTGGGGATAAATAGAAGGGATAAAAATCTCTCTGAGACTTAAGGCTGCTGAATCACTTACACTTTGGTGAGCTTCATTCAGCATAAGAGGGTCTATATTCAGGGAACTAGGCAGTGTCTAAGATTCGCTGGGGAAAAAGGAATAAAAGCAGCTCCTCTCCCAACCTCTAGTCTTAACACTTTCTCCTCTGCCATCGTCTTTACAAAGAGGAAAATAAAGAAAATTAGAGTATAGTCTTCTCAAAACCTGAAATGGAATAAAAATAGACCTCCTCACTAAGAATAAAATTAATCTCAAGTCCTTCAAATAACCAGAGCACTGCCTTCTCTCATTCCCAGCCTTAAGGGGAATGGGGGCTAGAAACAAGGGGAAGCTTATACTCACTGTAGAAAATAATCTGTGCATATCTGAGGGTAATGAGCAAATTCTGGATGAAAAGAGAATTGTTTGGAAAGAAAGAGGTTGACTCTGGCAAGTGAGGACAGCTTTCTCTGAGGAAGCCTTTGAGGTGGTCTTTAAGGATAAATGGAAAATTATCTCTTCAGAGACTTTGGACATAAAGAACATGGACTATACTAAGGAGGTACTGTAATTTTCCTGAAGCTACACTTAGGGCCGTTCCTACTCAATATGGTAAATTGCACTGATGAGGGAAATCTCTCTGTTCTTCACATATTACTTTACAATAAGATCGAAACCAAGTAAGAGAACCCATCCCACATCAGAAATAAAGAACGAACTAGAAGTTAAAAGTGTGAGAGTAAGCCTGATCCAAACAGCTCACTGTGTCACCAGATTAATGTCTTGGGCTAGAATTCTAGTATACCAGAGGGGAATTCCAGCCCCAGCTTCTACATCTGCTTGGATCTAGAACTGAGCTACCTGACCAAAGCTGAAGGTCATGGCATGAGTACCCATTCAGGAATGCCCAATAGAAATATTCTGTTCACTGGCTGAAAGATGATGGAAGGAATCTTCCCATCTCCTTGGAACCATGTGAATGGGAAAAGAGTCATCATCAGTGTTGGGAGCCATGTTGGTGCCCTACACAGGTGAGGGATATGAATTCCTATTACCTGTGAGATGCAGGCATTCAAGGTCAGTAAATTAGCATGAAACAGCCTGGAGCTGGTGACAACTCACTGGGTTGCTGGTGGAACTTCACTACAAAGACAACTCAACAGAAAGCTACTTCCCCCACCCAAATCACACAGACTTCCATAGAGAAAAACCACGCTGTAGTGAAGTTCACACTCAAAACTTACACACCATAGGACAAAAGAGGCATCACTGAAGCAAATGTGAGAGTTTATCAAAAACTACCAATAATGGGATTGTTTTTGAAAGACTCCTAAATGGGGGCACCTGGATGACTCAGTCCATTAAGCATCTGCCTTCTGCTTCGGTCATGATCCCAGGGTCCTGTGATCCAATCCTGCATTGGGCTCCCTGCTCAGTGGGGAGTCTGCTTCTCCCTCCAACCCCCGCTTGTGCACTCTCTTTCTCTCTCCCCCTCTCACTTGCTCACTTTCTCTCTCTCTCTCTCAAATAAATAAATAAATATTTTTTTTTAAAAAGACCCCTAAATAAAAATTATTGAGAAATAGAATGGTAAGGCAAGAAAAGAATGGTTTGAAAAGTATACTTTGAAATCAGGAATAAGTTAACAGGAGGGTTTAACCAGAGAAATAGAAGCAGTAGGAAATAGTGTATTTAGAGATTTATCACAAGGAATTGGCGTTTGCAAATGTGAGGTCTGACTAAGCAGTTCAAAATCCACAGGAAAGGCAGTAAGGATGGGAAGATGGAAAGTAGCCTAGAACCCGTGGCCATGGGAGGAAGTCATTGTCCACAAGTAGAATTTTTTCTCTCTCTCTCCCTAGCTCCTTCTTCCTCCTTCTCCTCCCTCCATTTCTCCACCTCCTCCCTCTGAAACTTAAACCCCATTTTTAAAAGTAAGCTCTATGCCCAACATGGGGTATGAACTCAATACCCTGAGATCAAGAGTCACATGCTCTGCTGACCAAGCCAGCTAGGTGCCCCTCAGCTCTGCCTTTAAGGCTTTCTAATGTGATATTCCTTCTACCTTAATCATACACTCTTATTATTCATTCCTACAAACATTCTCCAGATTTCTGCCTGTATATATTGGAAAAATCATGCAGTTCTTTATGTGTGTATTATACCTCCTTTTGGGAGGAGGATGGAAATAATAACTTCACACTTAAATAGGTACTAAAATGTTAGAGAATATAAGTGAGTTTCCCTAAACCTCAGCTTCATTAGCATCATAGAAAATCTACCTCTAAATCTCAGGAAAAAATAACAAGATTGTAATAGTGGCTGCCTCTTTGGAGTAAGATGGGGAATCACTTTTAAGGATCCCTTCATTTTCTTATATTTGGGGGAAAGCAGAAGTAAGGTCAACCACTAAAAGAATATGAAAAGTACATATAACTTTCAAATCAGAAGAGAGGAAAAAAGACAAAGAATGAAGAAAACTCAGTGAAGAATGTATCAGCATAGCTCATTCATCGATTCATACATTTACTCAGTCAGCAGAGTTTCATTGAGTATTAGTTAGACTCCAGATACTGTTCCTATTCATAGAATACGTAGAATAGTCAGGAAGTGCCTATCTTCCTAATAGAGGAAGTCTTAATAATTACCTCCCAGTTTGTAAGTTTCTCAGTCTATCTTGTAATCTATTAAATGTATAATATTTTCAATAGTTGACCTATTCTCTAAACCTACAGGCTATTCTGCCTCTCTCCTTCCCAAGACTCTCATTTGTTCCAGGATTTGGTTGTGTAAAATAAAAATGAGCCATAGTGACTCATACTCAAGAGCTACCACGAGGTAGTGTACTTCTTCAACTCAAGTGTACCTTCTGAGCTTGTCTCTCAAGAATCACTGATTGCTTCTTTCAGTAGGAGGGTTTAAATTCAAAATTCAAAAAATGAGAAAATGGCACTAACACTTAGAAAATATTTGACTGAAGTACTTTTTCCTGTTTCCTGAAACAATATAATATGAAAGAATTATAGGATTTTGAACCTGCAACCAACACAAGAGATTACTTTCTCTAACACCATTTTAGAGATGAGAAAGTGAGGCTCAAGCAGGTTTGCATCAGGTTACAAAAGAGGTCAGCCTGGTTACCAAGTTTCTAACAACTAATTCGTGAAGAAACCAAAGAGATCTCACTTAAGGAACCCCCTCCCAAAAATCCACTCATGCTTTCACCCTACTATTTTCTTCTAATTGTTACAGATGCTAAGCAAATGAATGAATGGTCCCTGCTCTCTAGGAGTCTACAATGCAGGTGAAAGTTGTATGCTGCAATGTTCACACAAAGTAATGCGCTCACTTGAGTCTCACATTTCCTTTTATTATGTGCTTTAAGATCGCAAGTGAGGTGATTCATGGAGATCTCTAAACAACTTTACTTGCTCAGGGTTTTTCAGAGACACCAAATGAAGTATGCTCTATACTCAAAGGCTAAGCTTTAGGGGAGTCCAAATGACCCCACAGCATTCCAGGAAAATACTGGCTCACCATCAAGAACAGCAAATACTTTTCCTTCCTTATGCTCCAAGCTAACAATGCCTGCCCTACTGAAAAGTATTCGGGAAGGGAAACCAAGAGACCCAGGCTGTGGGTTTTTTTTTTTTAAGCCCCAACATATTGATTTCTCATCTGCGTACTTCAGCACTAGGTTGTTGAAAGGGTGAAAAAAGATTATAAATGAGAAAGCAGAGGTTGGATAGTTCTTTGTTTCATTTAGAGAAGTTAACTCACCTCATCCTGTTTCCCTTGCCTGTAAACTATGGGTATTGGACAGTTCAAGGAGGCAAACATGAACGCCTTCAGGTGGGTAACAGATGATAGTAATGAGCAAAAAGGGAGCAGACTTGGTGTAAAACAATAGAGCTTGTTGGGGTCCGTGGCCAAATTGGGGAACGCAAGCCCATAAAAAGAATAGAAGTCAAACAAAACAAAACAATACCATGGAGCAGCCAAACTGTGGTCCCCAGGTGAACCCTCTAACTTCCCATAAGAGGCACATCCTTGATCATGGACAGGCTTGCGTATTCAAGCTGTGGATTAGCCCTCTCTCCACCAGATACCCTGCCCCCGCCCCCTAGGAAAATCAAGTAGCTCAAGTACAAATGTTTGGAGAGGCAATAGGAGAGGGGTGGGGTAAGAGGTAGGGAAATGGTGCAGGGAGGAGCCCGAGGTAGAGAGGAGAAGGATATTATGGAGTGATGGCTTAAACCAGACAACTGGTAACAGCTAATCCCTTCAACCAATGCGCTGCCTGCCAGAAGCCCGTGGCTTTCTCGGGAATCAAAGTGTTAAGGAGGTCCCTGAGAGAGAGAGCACACCCGAGGATTTGAGACTTCTGGCCTTAACTGATTTTCCTGCATCCCCAGTTTTTTCATGGAGAGCTTCTTTCTCCTTTTGCAGAATGCACCCGAAGATGGCATGCTGTGTACTTGTGTGCAAAGGCATTTTGCCACTACTCCCATCAAGAAGTGCAGGACCGACAAACTAAAATAAAATAAATTCTTTAAAAAAAATACTAAAATAAAATATAAAATATTAAAAAAATTTACAGAGAATCTAACTGACCTTGTGCCCTCTAGGGTACTCAGTTTCCAGATACTTAGATTGATGAGTAGATAAGCAATAATTTGAACTTTTCCCTCTATTTTCTTCACTTACTGTACTATCTTTATTTTGAGGGCATGAGTATGTGCGAATTTGTAGTTTTCTAAATCATACTAAAGATGCTTGCCACAATGGGTACAAATTAAAAGAAGGAGGAGGAGGAGGAGGAGGAGGAGAAGGAGTGGAGGAGTCAATTTCCCCTCCTTTCGAATCCAGGAGGGCCCTGACTTCCTTTGACCAATTGAGCATAGCCAAAATGATGCTATGTGACTTCAAGGCTGAAGCCTAAAGAGGCTTTGCAGCTTGCATTTTAACCCTCTTCAAAGCCCAAAGTTGCCACAAAAAGAAGTCAGGGCTATCCCGCTGGAAAGACAGGTGGAGGAGAGCTGACCTCTCTAGCCAATGGCCAGACCCCCAGCCCCCATGTGTGAGTGGGGCCACCTTGGACATTCCAACCCCACCTAACCCCTCAGCTGCATTTAGCCACATAATTGACCCCAGAGGGAGCAGAAGAACTGCCCAGCTAAGCCCAGCCGACATAGCACTAGGTAACAGAACAGGGATGCAAAGTTATAGCCATTCAGATACCAGGGCTCTTAGGTCAGATCTTTGACTTTCCAGAAGTCAAGCCCTGATGTGACATTCTGAACAGGAGCTTGTTTTTCAGAGAATCTGCCTTCAGGTGCTCCTGCATGGTTTTCCCCAGTTGGGTGGGGTTTACCTGAGAATTTGAGAGCTGTCAAACAGTACAAATATCAAGTCTGAGCCCCTTCCTTGTTTAATAGAATCTAAGACCAGAGGGGTTAACAAGTTGGCTCAGGATCCTACAGCCATCTAGTGGCTAAACTGGGACTCGAACTCAAGGCTTCAGAATTTTAATCTAGGGTTCTTTACAATAAAGCATGCTGCCCCCTACTGTTCCACAGGAAGATTGTCATCACACCAGAATTAGAAAACTCCCAGGCAAAACAATAGTCTCGGAAAGAATAGTTGCAAATATTTTGCAGTCTAATGGGCAAAATGTTGTGCACTGTGGTATTGAAAGCATGAGCTCTGGGGTTAGAATGTCTGGGTCAAAGTCCCAAGTCGTCCACGTGACTTCCTGTGCGACCTCTTTGAGCCTATCTCTCATCTGTGAAGCATCCCAGGCCTGTGTGCAAGGAGGTGCTTTACGACTGCTAAAAGCACTCTACAGATACTAACAGGAAGCAGCCTGTACTTAGGACTTGACACTGCTTCCTTAGTCGCCCAGGAGAATTTTCTGAGCGTTGACTTTGGAGTTGAAATTTGCCTCCACTGTGAGAATCAGACTGGAAATTATTCAAAAGAAAGCCTAAACCTGCCCCACCCCCTTGCCTGGAAACCTTCTCCCAGACCCCCCCAAGAGGTGACAGGACCGCCGAGGGCTGACTTGGAGGGAACAATCGAGGAGGGTCGAGTCAGCCCCACTTCCCACCACCCGCTCTTGTGGTCTTGAGCTGTGTTGACCCCAATGGCCCTGAGTGATGGCGTTAGATGACATCCCAAGCATGATTCCAGGTTGTGGGGCACATCCCAGGGCTTCAGGCCACATACTCCCTCCAGCCCTTGCAAGCACACAGGGGCACCTCTCACTCCCTTGGGCCTGTGGATGCACGAAAGTGAGGTTCCTAAGCCCTTGTCCGAAAAGAGTGACTAAGTTCGCCCTTGTGCCGGGTGTTGGGAAACATCAAGTCTGCCCAGGAAAGCACACTGGATCTGCACCTTGACAACCACCCTTCCTTTCCAGGGCAGAATTATATTCCTGTCCTGCTAGGGGTGAGGGGGATGACACCTGCTCACATCTCCGGGGGAAAATATGGGAAGTCCATTTGCTAATGAGTGCTCTGCCCGCCTCTGCCTATTTTCTGTAGCCATTCTCATGTGTACTTCCCCACTGTGCACGTTCTCTGTGCTCTGGCAACCTGACACGTTTTTTGTGACGTGAGATATGGCTTCACTTCGCTCACCCTGCTTGAGATTCAGCCCATGGAAAATAGAAATTTGCAAATCAGGATCAGAAGCAGTGACAGTACCATCGATGTTGCATGCGTGTGAGAGGCGAGAGGGGTCTGGCGGCAGAAGGAGATGTGCTGGGAATACACGAGGCGAAAACCCAGCATGAGAAGGCATCACAGCCTGGAATCAAAAAGGGAGGGCTCAGCAGGCACTGAGAGTGCCCCCCCACCTCGCCGCTAGGCATCCCCCGGAAATGCTGGGGGGGGCGGGATGCTCGATTTTAAGAATGACATGGCTTGCTGAAAGAGCAGGGAGAAAGGACACAGAAAGGTGGGGTTAGTGTTGGAGAGCCTGGAAGACAAGGCATGCCAGGCATGGTTGGGGAAGACAGAGAGACCAACAAGGCCAAAGGGAATTTGGGGGGTTTGCTAGCAGGCTTGTCCGTCTCCCTCTCAATAGCCCCTTTCCTTCATCTTCTAACTTACATAACAACTGAATTGCCTACTTCAGCTTCTTATTACACCAGCTCTGTAGGGCACAGGGTTTTTTTGCCAATTTTTTTCAGTAATGTCTCTCCAGCTCCTAGATCAGTAGGTGCCTAAGAAATAATTTGTTGAATGAATGAATGGATTCAATAACATGTAGCAGGTTGAAAGACACAAAAGGACACAGTGAACTTTCAGTTCATTGGTGGTCTGTAACTTTGCTATGGAAACAAACCGAAGAAGGACAAAACACAATTTCTTCTAGTGGCTGGGATTGGAGGGCAAGAATGTCTGTGGCCGATGGATACAAGTCACAGTAAAAACTGGAAAGCCTGACGGGGCTCTGTCACTTCCAGATCTTCACTTCTGTATCTCCTCCCATAATTGTGTGAAGTCTAATTCCTATGATAAACCCCTCATCCCATCATTCTCATAGGGACCCTGTTCTCCTGTCTAAGCCTTCATTGAAAAAGTTATTGATACCAAAAGTAGTTCCTGGAGAACAGACGGTGAGGATGGGAATCTGGCATTGATTTTCTGATTGGTTAGACTTAAAGGCACCGATGGCCATGTTTCCATTGGTCAAAGGTCCACAGTATGGCACAGAGTGACTAATGTGCCACTTAAGGTACTATCCGGAGTCACCTGGAGTCAAGTCCCTACAGAAGGCAAAGGCTTTGGATGACCAAGTAGTTGCTTCTCTAGAACATTTTGGTGGAAATACAGTATAAGGACTATGGGACAGTTTGCTCCTAAGTGAACTTGAGAGCTTGGAGAAAGAACTGAGGAACTTAGGGCTTTGCACTTCTGATCCTACATAAGTTATCAGAAAGCCTCTATGATTGCTCTGAATGAAACCATATCTCTAGAGCCGCAAGATGGAAATTTCTGAAAGCCAAGCCTAGAGTCTCATTCTGTAGGTGGGGTGCCTTCCTACAAGATAAAGTATCTGCAATAAACAGAGGTAAATATACAGGGTCACCTCCTTGTAGCTAGTATGTTGTGTCTAAGAAGCAAGGGATGCAAGTGGGAGCAGCTCTTCTCACTATTAGGTATAATAGCCCAGGTAAGGAGTTTTGGCTCTTTAACTTGGTGAGATAGAATTTTGAATTTAATAGTTGAAATTTTGAATTTAATAGTTCTTTGCATTTTCTTTGAATTTCTTAGAATTTTTCTTTGAAGAGTTCTTTGAATTTAATAGCAACTTTGAATTTAATAGTTCTATAAAGTATCCTGCCTGAGGGAGAAGTGGTTCCACCAGTAAACCCAGTCAGTGCTCTATTACACTGGAAGCTAGGATTTCCCTCTAGTCGGTTTGGGTTCTCTGTGCTAATTCAGTTCTGAGAGCTTGATTTTTGTTGACTATGTCCGCTGGTCTTCCATCACCTGGCTTCCAGTTGACTTTGACTAATGGGAGGCAATGGCTGAAGATTCACAGGATGGGAAGAGAGAGAGATTGAATTATTTATTCACCCGACTCCCTCACTGCTGGGTCATGGGTTGACTGACAGTGGACATATTCCTCTATGAAAGACCACAGTCCTGTCAGATGGACTTCTTGTATAGCTATAAACCTCTCTGGGTCCTAGAATTTGGCTCTTGAGGCCCAGTCTTCCTGCTGTTTGTTAGATGTTGACTGCTTAACCCTACCCTCAGCTGTGTAAAGTTACCCCTTTGAAATATGTGGGCCACCCTGCCAACTCCCTGACTAATGCCAGAAAGTTGTGATGTCAGTCTCATTCTGGTAACCTTATTTAATTTTCTTATTTGCTTTTGTGATTTTTTTTTTTTTTAGATTTTATTTATTTGACACAGGGGAGGGAAGGGGAAGGCAAGCATGACCAGGGGAGCAGCAGGCAGAGGGAGAAGTAGGCTCTCTGCTGAGCAAGGTGCCCCATGTGAGACTCAATTCCAACACCCTGGGATCATGACCTGAGCCCAAGGTAGACACTTAACAACTGAGCCACCTGGGCACCCGAAGCTTTTGTAATTGTTAAGCTGATTGCCTTGGTTTCTTTCTTTCTTTCTTTCTTTCTTTCTTTCTTTCTTTCTTTCTTTCTTCTTTCTTTTTAAGATTTATGTATTTATTCCAGAGAGAGAGAGAGTGAGAGAGCATGTCTGTGGGGAAGGGAGGGCAGAGGGAGAGGAAGAGAGAGAGAAGCAGACTCCCTGCTGAGCGCAGAGCCACACATGGTGATCTCAGGACCCTGAGATCATGACCTGAGTTGAAACCAAGAGTTGGATGCCTAACCAACTGAGCCACCCAGATACCCTTGGTCTTTCTAAGAACATGGTTGTACCATCTCTGAATAATTCATTTTGATCATGAGAAGAAAAGTTTTTAAAAAAGTGACAGAACAGTTAGACAAACACTTTTCAGAATACAAAAAAGCAAAAAACCATAAACAAATTTGGAAGATTAGAATTCATCAAAGTTTAAAAACTGTTGCTTTTCCAGAATACCCAGGTGGTTCAGTCAGTTAAGTGGCTGCCTTCGGCTCAGGTCACAATCCCAGGGTCCTGGGATCGAGCCCTGCAGTAGGCTCCCTGATCAGCGGGGAGCCTGCTTCTCCCTCTGCCTGCAGCTTCCCCTGACTGTGCTCTCTCTCTCCCTCTCTCTCTCTCTGACAAATAAATAAAATCTTTAAAAAAATAAATAAAAACTGTTGCTTTTCAAAGGATACTGATAAGAAAATGGGAAGGTAAGCCCACACTGGGAAAAAATATTTTAAAGGTGTAAATATGATAAAACAAAACAAAACAAAGCAAAACTATTATTCAGAACACATAAAGAACACTTAGAACTCAAGAATAAGAAAACCAAAAAATCTTAATTGGCAACAATAAAGATTTTAAATGGACAAAAGATTTGAACAGATATTTCACCAAAGAAATAGATGGATATAAAGTAAGCAAATGGAAATCCAAATTAAAATTACAATGATATAGCACCACACACCCACTAGAATGACTACAATTTAAATTGCTGAAAATACCAAATGTTGGCAAGGACATAGACCAGCTAGAATTCTTGTATATTCTAGCTGGTAGAAATGTAAAATAGTAAAACCACTTTGAAAGCCCAGTTGGCAGTTTCTTACAAAATTAAATATACACTCAACATATGACTCAGCAATTCTACTTTTACACATTTACCCAAGAGAAATGACCTGGGCCTACACGAAGACCTGTACTCAAATGTTCATGGCAGCTCTAGTCATTCTAGCCGGTGATTGGAAACAACTCAAAACAATGTCATCAACAGGCAAATGGATAAATAAAGCGTGGTATTGTCATACAGTAGAACATGACTTCACATCAAAAAGGAATAAATTACACGTGCAGGCACGGATGAGTTTCAAAATCCTTATATGCTCAGGTGTAGAAAATGAACACAAAAGAGTATGTACCCTATGATTCCATTTACACGAAATTCTGGAAATTACAAATCTAACCCACAGACACAAAGGTAGACCAGCAGTTGTCTGAGACTGGGGTGTGCAGCGTGGAGAGGAGAATGACCAGGATGGGGCCCAAGGGAACTCTTGCAGGAGATAGGAATATTCTGCATATTGTTGGAGGTGGTAGTTACATGTTTGTCTTAAGTAGTTGAAATACACACTTAAAATTTATGCATTTCATTGTTTCTCCACTATACTTCATTAAAGTTGATCAGGGGAAAAAAAGCAGAATAAATTTGTGATTCCAGCATACTCAGATACTCCTCTTCACCAATCATTTGTGGATTGCAATCACAGTGGTTCAGCAGCAGCCCCTGGAATTGGATGAAAGCCAGTAAACATGCTCCCAGATGCTCGACCATCAGTCACAATGAAGCAATCGTATTTCAGCTCTTGTTTGGGGGATGTGAAGTATTCCCTGACCTCAAAGAGGCTACTACCACCTGCAATAGAACACCGTATTCTACAGATAAAAAACTGGAGACAGATCTATGCTCTTACTCTCTACTATAGTTGAACACTCATAATTTTTCTCCTTTTATCACACAAGATTCAAGACTGTTGGAAAGCTATGCACGATGAAGATTACAAATGAGAAAGTGTACCCAGCTTTAAAGGTGGCCAGTTACCTCCAAGATAAGTAATTCCAAAGAGACAGTCTTCACATTCCAGGAAAAATAGCTCTGACTCAACACATACAAGGAAAACTTAGCAGTTCTCAAGACAAATCAAATGCAAGAACTCCCTACTTTTTCTTTGCTACACTCAGCAAACAAGCATCATCCTGAGCCAACAATTTGTCTTTGACTAAACAGGCTTTCTTTCTTAGTTATTATTGTTTTATACTTTCAGGGGTGAAGTGATGAAGCAAAATCTCTGCTAAATAGACCATAAAGTTTGTCACTAGTCCAAGAATTAGACACACAAACAACCTAGACAACATTATCTAGAGCTTTTTAAAAAAAAAAAAAAACAACTTACATGGAATCTGGCTTGTGGCCAAGGAAATGATAGGAAATTGGCACAGCATGAGGCCATGGGGAGGAGCACATTTAAGAAAAGAGGCTTGGCAGACAGGATGTTTAAATGCATACATTGTGTAGACTTACTTCCCTAGAACCCAAAAACCTGAAAATTCAAAGACAGAATTTTTTGCTGTATTATTTAAGAATATCAGATGTTCATACCAAAAAGATATTTCAAGAGTGTAAAGCGATGTCTAAACCAAAGAAAAGCTTGGATTGAATATAACTTAACATTGAAGGTTTGGACTGTAATTATTTAAAAAATAAAAACCCAGGGCACCTGAGTGGCTCAGTTGTTAAAAAATAAAAACCCAGTATTTTATGATAATAACTCTCAATAGCCCAAGTTATTCAATTTATTAATCTATTCAAATTATATAATCTAGAAGCTCCTGAGAAGCAGAAACTATTTCCTGTTTATGTCATCCCAGTACCCAGCAGAATGCCAAGCACAAAATGTGCATTCAATAAATGTTAAATGAAATAAATGAAAGCATGCAGTATGGTGCAATTTTTTAAAAAAGGAAAAAGGCCATATATATACATATATATACATGTATATATATGAAAAAAAATGTGACAAGATGCACACTAAACTATTACCAAGAAAGACCTCATGGATTTGAGTCAATGGGGAGAATTTAACTCTTCAGTACTACATAACACACAGTGGTCAGAATCATAGACCCAGGAGTTAGATTAGGTTCAAATCCCAATCCTACTTCTCATGTGTGTTGTTGAGGAAGTTCTTAGCCTCTGTGTGCCTCATGCCCTCAGCTGTGAATGGCCATCCCAATAGGTCCAACCTTATAGGTTTAGGATGAGGATCGAGATCATATAAATAATGTACCCAAGGTGCTTGGCATTTAGTAAGTACTTGGTTCGTGTTAGCTAATAAGGTACCCAGGTAAATATTTTGAGACATGGCATGCCTGCAAAGGTTTTTCTCATGCTCTCATACTAAATTGTGCTTGCTTGATTAAGTATAAAATTCAGCATTGGAAACCTTATTCCCTCAGAATTTGAAGACATTGCTTTGGTGTCTTTTAGAGTTTTCTCTCTGGAAGCTTTTAGGATCTTCTCTCAGTCCCATGTGTGCTGAAGGTTCACCATGACAACTTGGTGCTTTCATCCATTGCACTTCACATTCAGTGGACATTTTCTTTTTCTTTTTCTCTTTTTATTAGCATATACTGTATTATTTGCTTCAGGGGTACAGGTCTGTGATTCATCAGTCTTACACAATTCACAGCACTCACCATAGCATATATCCTCCCCAATGTCCATCACCAGAATCACCCCATCCCTCCCACCCCCTTCCACTCCAGCAACCCTCAGTTTGTTTCCTGAGATTAAGAGTCTCTTATCGTTTGTCTCCCTCCTTGGTTTCATCTTGTTTCATTTTTCCCTCCCTTCTCCTATGATCCCCTGTCTTTTCTCTCGAATTCTTCATATCAGTGAGATCATATGATAATTGTCTTTCTCTGATTTATTTCGCTTAGCATATCATCCAGTTCCATCCACATCATTGCAAAGGGCAAGATTTCCAGTTTTTGATGGCTGAATAGTATTCCATTGTATATATACATCACATCTTCTTTATCCATTCATCTGTTGATGGACATCAAGACACTTTCCATAGTTCGGCTATTGTGGACATTACTGCTATAAACATTCGCATGACCCTTTGAATCACTTCAGTGGACACTTTCAGTCTGGCAACTCAGGTCCTTCAGTTCTTGGAGATTTTCATAAATTGTTTCTTCGATGACTTTGTCTCCGCTGTTTTTGCTGCTCTCTCACTCTCTCTCTGAAATGTCTTCTGTTGCTGCTGCTGCTCTTGTTCTCTATTGTTCCTTATTTTCCTTATCCTTATCTTTTTTTTTAAAGATTTTATTTATTTGACAGAGAGAAACACAGCCAGAGAGGGAACACAAGCAGGGGGAGTGAGAGAGGGAGAAGCAGGCTTCCTGCCGAGCAGGCAGCCCGATGTGGGACTCGATCCCGGGTCTCCGGGGTCATGACCTGAGCCGAAGGCAGTGGCCTAACCAACTGAGCCACCCAGGCGTCCCCCTTATCTTTTTTTTTGCAGAAATTTTAACTTATGTCTCAAAATTTCTATGGAGTTATAAAAAATTTCTCTTATGACATTTTTAAATTCCAAAAGCTCTTTTTTGTTCTCCGAATTTTTTTTCTTTCTTCTTCTTCCTTCCTCTCCTCCTCCTCCTCCTCCTCCTCCTCCTTCTTCTTCTTCTTCTTGTTTTTTTAAACATAACATCTGTCATCTTGTCCATGGTTGTAAAATATTCTCCTAGAGTTTTGAAAATGTTAAGAGGTTGGTGTTTCCCTCCAATTTTCTTCTCCTTGTATGGTCTCTCTTTCCTTCATTTTATTTTTCATTTGTTTTATTTTCCATCTTTCATATTAAGTCTTTCTTCAAATGGCTGGTGTTCCTTCTCTGTCTATTCAAATTTAAGAGAGGGCCACTAAAAAGGTGATTAGATGTGTTTGTTGATTCCAGGTTTCCCTGGCAGATGAAATGGCCAGGCCATGTCACTGGAGCCTCTCCAGTGTCACTATCTCTAGGTCTTTTCTCTTGCACTAGCCAGAATCCATAGAGAGACACCTTCCATTTCCTACCTCAGAGAAGCTTGAGCTCTGGGATCTAGCAGGGAAGAGAATGAAAAGTCTCAGCACTCAGTATATAAGCTTTTCATTGATCACCTTGTTTTTGGTACAGTATCTATCTACAATAGTTACTTGTGTCTATCGGCCAGAAATTCATTGTTCCAGAGAGTAAATATCTAGTCTTTTTGTAGGGTGGGAAGTAATTAATTAAGGAAGGGCAACTAGAGTTCGAACTGTCTTAAAAGGCTTTCAAATAGCCCTGCCTTCATCCCCACTTCTTGATGTACCTAAATACCTCCAAATTTCTGGGTCTCTGAGTTGCTCAGAGATGTAAAAATTGGGATGTTCCTATGGTCCTTTTTGCTCTTGGCTTATAGTTTAGGTTTTTCAGAGGTGTGCCAAACAAGTTATTCATCCATGTACTTTCCAACTTATGGTTTTCTCCTTTTTCTGTCTTGCATGGGGTTTTGCCTGCAAAAACATAACTTTACTGCAATTTTATTTATATTTCAGAAAGAAACAGAGATAAATGTGGGTACACAATCCATGTATCAACCAGAAGTCACCCACAAAGTTATTTTCAAAGAAGAAAATTTCAGTAGGATTCAGTAATGGATTGTATATAAGAAGCGAAAAAGGAAGTAAGTCAGACATAATTCCAAGATTTCTAGTCTGGGTGATTGGGAAAATACGATGTCATTTACAGAAACAGGGAAAACTGGAAAGCGAACAGATGGGGTGAGGATGGTAACAGATGGTTCTGTTGGGTGTAGACATATTGAAATTGAAGTGATGGGAAACATCCAAATGGATGTGTTATGCAGACAATTGGAAATGCAGTAATGGAACATGAGGAAGGGTAAAGACTGGATATGTAGATTTAGGAATAAATTGTAGTTTAAGTCTATTAAGGTAAGTGAAAGTAGGAAAATATTGAAGAAGTGCTTAGAAAGAATAGGAGAGCAAAGAGCTAGGCTTGAAGAATATCAAAGAATAGGGAAAAGAAAAAAAAGAAGTTTTTACTGGGGGGAAAAAAGACAGGGTCATATTTAGAAATGGAAGATAATCAGTATTGTGTGATATTGTGAAACCTAATAATAGTGCATAGGCTTGGACAACCACCAGCCTAGAAAGTGGCTGATTCAGACAGAAATTTGGGATAGAGCAGGAGGCCCAGAAAAGGGTCGTTTTAGGGTATTAAGGTCACCACTAGAGCTGAGGAATATGGACTTATGGACTCTAATGGAGACTGACACTAATACATTAAACTAAGGGAAGAGGCCAGTTGACATCAGAATCCTACAAGTCAAGTTCAAAGCAGAGGTCAACTGCTCGTAAGTCCATCCTGGCCAGTGTGCTGGGAGAGGGTATAAGAACAGTCATTGGTGGAGATTCCAACAGGTAAGTATTGGAAGTCTCTAGGATGGAGTTACAGGGAATCAAAGACCCAGAGATGGGGGAAATCTGGGCAAGTTGATGAAACAGGGAATGAGATACATGAAAAGAAAAAGTTCGCGTAATGAAGTACTCTGGTCAGAGGTGGGGCAGCCACAAAATCAGGTTAGGGTGAATCACAGGCTCCTGAAGTAGGGTCTTCTGAAATCCTCCCTACTAGGAACATGCCTTAATCCAGATTTGAGCTGGGCTGAGCTATAAAATGGCAGTTAAAATAAAGAAAACTAATCTATTAAAATACAACATCCTATAACCCAGCAAGTCTATCTTGGCATTTACTCTGGAAAAATACTGAATATGCCCAAAGGATGCTCATTTAAAACACTGGAACCAAAGAACTGAAAAAAACCTTTGGGTTCATCAATGAAGGAATAATCACATGCATCCATTCTTGAAATAATGCATAGAAATAAAAAATAATGGGGAAGTTCTTAGTGATTGATGTTGGAAGATCTCCAGTATATAATATTGAGTTAGGGGGGTAAAAAGTGGCACAATGTTATGAACTATATGAAATTTTATGTGTTTGAGAGGAGAGAGAAGGATCTGTCAAACGTACAGGGTTCTGGCAATCCTTGTAGATCATTACATTTTGACATATCTCATACCGCAAAGACGCTGAGTCAGGAAGAACTAAGAAAAGGCAGATGGCTTCGGATCTGTTCCTAACCTTCAGGAGAGCCCCCGCGGTGGAGTGGTAGAGCGGGAAGACTGCGGGTTACTGGGCATGGTCTCTACACCTCCTAAATTGGGCCATATAGGCAAGAGAGGAGCACCGAAGCTGCCACAGAAGGAAAGATCCAGTGCAGAATTTTTAGACCAAGGGAGATCTGGGGCATATACTTGAAGTGGGAAAAGAGAAAGCCCTTAGAAAAAGAAACTGGAGGGAGCCTGGGTGGCTCAGTGGATTAAAGCCTCTGCCTTCGACTCAAGTCATGATCTCAGGGTCCTGGGATTGAGGCCCATGTCGGGCTCCCTGCTCAGCAGGGAACCTGCTTTCTCTCTTCTCTCTGCCTGTCTCTCTGCCTACTTGTGATCTCTCTCTGTCAAATAAATTAAAAAAATATTAAAAAAAAAAAAGAGAGAGAGAGAGAAACGGGAGAACACAGCGGTAGAAAGCAGTGGGCTTATAGAATGTTGAGGTTCCAAAGGAAACTGGGAGCCCACTTTGTCCCCTTATTTTACTGCTGAGGAAACTGAGGCCTAGGGAGGTGTTGCAGGCGAAGTCCAAGGTTTGGAATCCAGACTCCATCTCTTAGCAGCGTGGGAACCACTTTGAACCACTATTTCCTCATCTTTGAACTGGAAATAAAAATTGCCTGCTTCAGAGAGTGGCAAGCCTTTGTTTCTAATTCTCTAACAATTATTATTCGTCTTATTAATGAACATTTATAGATAGTCACCACACCAGGCTCTCTGGTAGTGTTTTACACAGATTAACTTGTTTAATTTTCATAATAACCCTGTAAGCACTATTATTATTCCCTTTACAACACAGAGGCATCGAGAAATAGGAAGCTACACAGCCAGAAAGTGATGGGAACAGGGTTCAAAGCAGGCAGCTGGCTCCTGAGTCCAAGCTCTTAAATACCCGATCTACTGCCTCTACATTAGGTTATGTGAAGTGCCCGACACAGACCCGTGCACGTGGTGAGGGGTCAACAAAATGGGAACAATTATCGCCAGTTCCAGAAGGAGCTAGAACACAGGCTTCAGGCTTACCCCTTTACCCCACATGGCATGGGTCAGCTTGCTCTCAGCTACCCTGGAGAAGAAGAAAACATGAAGAAACAAAACAGAAAACCAGCTACTTTCTCAGCAGAGGAAGTCGGGGCCCAAGTGAAACTGAGAATGAGAACTTCTGAAGCAAGGGGGCATTACGGCCCATGGGTCAAACCCCATTTCAAGCTCGTTTGTCCTATTGGAGGAGCGCTGAGCCAAGGATTGCTTAACACGAGGGAAGCATGAGTTGCCATTCGGTAGTCTTTCTGGCTCTGTGGAGACTTTTTACTCCGTTTTATGGTCCCAACACAATTGACTTTTATCTCTTCTGTTGTGAGCCCTCATCGTGGATGTTCAGACACAGGACACAGTAGTCCGTAGTGGCTTTCCAGGAGGCTGGCCCAACGCCGTTCAAAGGCCGTGAGTGGAATGGAGCACTGCTTCACCTTCTAGGTGGGAGGAGCTCCACGACCCTAAAATAGATGCCCTCGTTCTCAGCCTTGGTAAAGTGGCCAGGGATGGAAGTGTTGAGAATTGAAGGACTGTTTTCTTTTCTTTGTTTTTAAAGATTTTATTTATTTATTTGACAGAGACAGAGGTCACAAAGTAGGCAGAGAGAGAGGAGGAAGCAGGCTCCCTGCTGAGCGGAGAGCCCGACGCGGGCCTCGATCCCAGGACCCGGAGATCATGACCTGAGCCAAAGGCAGAGGCTTTAACCCGCTGAGCCACCCAGGAGCCCAAAGGACTGTTTTCTTTATGCTATTCTGAACATGTAGCACTAATTAGAAACCCAGAGTGTTCCTCCGCAGAGCCTGGGACAGAAGAAGGGCGGGTTGGGGGTGAGGGGGAGCGGTGGAGTTCCGGTATGAGGTCCATTCGTTCCCTAAACACTTACAAGGAATTGTTTTGGCTCTGCATTGAGTGTTTAGAAGGTGGGGTTGAGAGACAGCAGAGTATGATCACTGCCCTTCAGGGAGGAGAATTCACTCCACAGTAAGAGGCAGAGCTAGGATTCTAGACTGGTCAGAGTGCTTGAATTCATCTCCTGGTTAATATGTGCCGTGCGTCTCCACAAGCCTCCCTTTCCTCCTTGGTAAAATAGAATAATGCCACGATAGTGTTGATGTTAAGAATTAAATGAGATAATGTACTTAAGAAATTGTCTAGAATGTCTACTACAAAGAGCTCATTGTGTGTTAGCTATTTTTGTTGTAAATAACCAAAAGCAGATAGGAATCACATTAATTATAGTGATCACGAAGATAAAATTCACAAAGATAGAAGTGTTCTGAATAGGAATATACTTTGAAGGGATTTGGCTCCCTAGGGGATTGGAAGTTTCAGAAAACATTTGACAAGAACAAAAGCTGTGAGTTCTCCCCAAATAAGGATTCCTCTTGTCTTCAAAGGATCTCCACTCCAGCCCCACTTCTAGACTGCTACAGGGCAGGACCCCACTGTCTGCACTGGCCACTCCCCAGGCTCTGGACCTGACTTCATTGCATTGTTTCCCAGGACCCTGTCCCTCCAAATGCAAATACAATCTTCCTAAATGAATATATATATAAATATATATATATATATATTTAGTTTTTATTTATTTGAGAGAGAAAGAGAGAGAAAGAGAGCACAGGGGGAGAGTGAGAAGGAGAAGCAGACTCCCCGCTGAGCAGGGAGCCTGATTCAGGACTCGATCCCAGGACCTCAGATCATGACCTGAGCCGAAGGCAGACCCTTAATGACTGAACCACCCAGGCACCCCCCTGTTTTTTTGTGGTAGTTTTATTTATTTAACTGAGAGAGAGAGAGCACAGAGGGAGAGGGAGAAGCAGACTCCCAGATGAGCAGGGAGCCCGCTAAATCTTAATCTCAAGTCCACCTTCCCTGCTCCCCGGCCCAGAGGGCAGCCTCGGCCAGTTACCTGCTATTCACACGGTCTCCTATTTAGCCTTAACATTTCTCTTTAAAATTGTTTCTTTCATGCAGGCTTCTTTCCTGCCCTCCAGAAATAAGATCAGATCAGAAATGTGACCGAAAGTCTAGGCAACTACGTTTCTCTCTTACAGATATTTCCATGTGTCTTTTGCTAACCTGGTAAGACATGTGAATGGGGGAAGGAGATTAAGAGTTTCTTCCTGGTGAATTGGTCCCGCTGTCACATACTCCAAACCCTTTAGAGCGAACACAATTAGTATCTGTTGGATGCCACGTTTTTGAATTGGAGGGGCGCAGGAACTTCCCTGGACTGCTGTGTCAAGGAAATGCAGCAAGGGTGTGTGGAAAGCGACTAGCACTTCTAGAGGAGTCTGCCTCCGGGTTAGCAGCAGCAACAATTCAGCCCTGGGCTCCTCCCACTGCAGAGCTCTGGCCCCCAGGACACATCTGGGTATTATAGAGCAGCTCACCAGGCCAGCCGGAGTGTTAATGAAAACAGAGTGTGTGGGAATATCATCAAATCACTTGATGATTTCGGATCTATTCTGGGGCTCAACCTGATCTGATTGCATAATAGACCCATTTGACATAATTGGAAGTGGAAGCTGGAAGTTTCTTTGCTTGTTTGAGACCTGCAGCTGCTGGCATGAGACAAAGCATCATCTGGAATGAATCTGGGCAAGTGCAGGAAAGGAGAAGCCCTTCCTACCACTTGGCCAGCGTCCTGGGCTCTGTGCTAACATCCCCTGGCCTGACCTCTTCAGGGTGCAGCCTCTGAGGTCTCAAGGGCCTGATTGTTATCTCCACAAGGAATATGAAAAGATAAGGTCCTAACGTTTCTATGAGGGCCAGGTCTAGGGAAATACAAAGGGGACCCTGCCCTCCCCTTCTCCATTTATTTTTATTTTTTAAGTAGGCTCCACACCCAGCACGGAGCCCACCATGGGGCTTGAACTCACGACTATGAGATTGGGATCTGAGCTGAGATCAGGAGTCAGATGCCTGAGCCACCCAGGCGCCCCTCTATTTTTATAAAAGGGCCTGAGACTCCCCTGTCCGAACGAGCTCGGTCCCTTGTTAGGTGTCAGATTTGTCATGGTCCACAAGAATTTGCAACTTTGAAGTTGAAATAGTTCCATTGAATTGTGGTTAGGAGCATAGGCTTTGAAAGTATCACCCCACAGGTTACTCAGTGCTTGGGAGGGGGGTGGGGCATTAGAAAAAGCAGCTTTGCCATGGTTGGCTCAATGGTCACCCACAGAACCCACTGATCAATCTTAGCGTCCAGACTCCCCATGGATCCAGCCACATAGTTCTGCCACCTATGTCTTCTAGGAGCACATCCTCAATGGACCACTTGCCCTACAAGGTTGTCTAATACCACATAAATGAGTCTAGCTTTTCCACTAAAAGCTGGGTAAGGTACTCACTAGACTATAGCCATTAGTATGTGTCCCAGAGATCCAAGCTCTGCCCCACCTGGCGCCTTTCTACCGTCAGTCAGTGCGGGATTCTGAGTCCAGGAGGAGTCTAAAGCGCTGTGTCTCATTCACCTCAGATACTCTCCATGCAGTGCCTGGCGCAGTGGGCTGCCCCGGGCTTCTTGTCGGCAGCAGCTTCCCCATCCTGCTTGCCCAGGGGCGACAGGCAAGGAAATGGAGTGTGCCCAGGGCCTATGTATGCATGGTAGCCATCTTGGCTGTGAGTTGTTCCATAGAAATTAACCACTGCTCTCTGCTTGGAGGCATATGAAGTAAGCATAAAATCCTGCGAAAGGCATCATGCCAGTTATAGCAAGAAACATCTAGAAGGGATGAAGGTAATAGGGAGCCCCTGGCTAACCTTTCATGGGATAACTGAGAGAGCCCTGGAAAATATCCATGGGAAACTTCCCTGTGCTAATAAAGAGAACACTTCGGCGTGCTTGAGCACGCTGATGACCCAGAACAAGCTGTAAACCCTGGGATCAGGCAGTTGGCCAAACTGTCCGTGAGGCTTTGTGTGTTGCTCTTGGAACTGCTTCTGAAAGAGTATGGGTCCAAGTGGGTATTATGTGGGAGACTTGGGAAAATCTCCATAGAACCCTGACAACTTCTGGGGAACATATTTTTCCTGCTCATGAGAAGCAGATGGAATAAACACATTGAGATTTGTTGTTCTAGTATTCTATTATTCCAAGCAAGATACACCAAGATTGGGGCTCTTACTAGGACACAAACCAATGGCAAGAGAGCAAATTTAAGATTAACACATTCTTGGGGCTCAGTCATTAAGCGTCTGCCTTCAGCTCAGGTCATGATCCATGGTCCTGGGATGGAGTCCAGCATCGAGTCCCATATCAGGCTCGTTGTCAGGGAAGCCTGCTTCTCCCTCTCTCACTCCCCCTGCTTGGACCCTCTCTAGCTGTGTCTCCCTGTCAAATAAATAAATAAAATCTTAAAAAAAAAAAAAAGATTAGCAAACTCTTGCCTATATCTGTTTATTTAGCAATCGTACTGATTTGCTTTCTGTTTGTGTTTTAGGAAGAAAAAAAAGGGAGGAAAGGAAAAGATAAGCAGAAACTTGCCTCCATAAGGTCCCCAAAGTAAGCATTGTGTTAAGATTGGATGTCATCATGGACACGTTATCTCTACCGTGGGGAAAGGCGTACGAGAAGTCAAAGTGGCCTAGAGCTCAGGAGCCCAGTCGCAGAGAACAGGAAGCCCTCAGTCCTCACTGCTCTTCTGAGGGCTCTGGCCAGATTTCTGGGCTGCCTGCACAGAGGAAAACTGTTGGGCAGAGGGCCAGAGCAGCGACGAGGGTATCTCTTTATTGCTTAACATTACATTTAATGAAATAAAAGTAATAAAAGGGGGACAAAGGGAAAGGAAAATCTTTTGGGAAGGTCTCTCTATCAGGTGTCCTCTAAATTCCATCTCAAAGCCATTAAAAATAAAGTACAAATTTTCCCAGAACAGGGAGACATACTTGATCCGTGTGGAGTGCGGAACAGATGCATTTTACAACCCGTCACTGACAACGCAGGTTTCTGGCCCCGGCCACTAGCAGTGGCCAGGCTAGCGTTTAGTTCAATGATGCCAGTCCCCCGCTAAAGAGGAGCTCTGGGCCACTGTGGCCCACCCGGAACTTTAGCACATCTGGCTTCATCACGTGCCTCTCCACCCTGTTTTTATGTCCTCTTGAAGGCTAGAGGCTCACATGTTCTTTTTTTCTTTTTTTAAAAGATTTTATTTATTTATCAGAGAGACTGAGAGTGAGAGAGAGAAAGCGTGGGCGGGGGAAGATCAGAGGGAGAAGCGGACTCCCCACTGAGCTGGGAACCTGATGTGGGACTCTATCCTGGGGCTCCGAGGTCATGACCAGAGCCACAGGCAGACAGAGGCTTAACTGATTGAGCCACCCAAAATTCACCTTTATACTTCTGGGTCCACAATTTAAATTTCTAGGGATGGAAGGAAAGACTCTAAAATTTGTTTTTAGTAGTCATTAGTAAGAGGAAGACTTTTGCCTTAGGGGGAAGAAAATAGATGCTCTGTAATTTAGGTCGATCCTGAGTGACTGCTTAGACCAGAGACTGTATGTTAAAGAGTAAATTTCAGTGTAAATTCTTGAGACAAACATCCATAAACAATAGTTAAAGTGTAAACTTATTTTAGGAAAGGAAAGAACAGAGGGAAGGAAGAAAGAAGGCAGATTTCCTAAAGATGTCTTTAAAAGGATTATTATAACCAAAGGCTGATATTCTCCCAATGAGAGATAAAATATATATAAAACTCCTCGACCTTAAGTGAAATCGTGGTAGCAATCCATTCGAAGAAACTCACATATGCACTGGCTGTCGTCAGAGTAGCAGGCATGTCATAGTCTGCTTTTAACATTTAAGTCGATGATGTGCTTATACAAATTTGATTTAACTGATCTCATTTAACAGTTTAAGAAAAAAAGCTTCAATTTATCTTTGTCCATTTCTTTTGCTTCACCATTTTCCTACCAAGTAGCTCTGATTGTACTGTTACCCTCACACTCACTGTATAGATAAATATAGTGGAAAATAATCACTGGAAGGAAAATTAAGATTTGGGTCATACATCAGCTCTGCTTAGTTGGCGTCGGAGCACATAATTCACATTGCTGAACAGACTCCAGTGATGGCTTATCCATTACAGATCAATTGCAGGGAAGGCTGTAACATTATTAGAAGCATAATTTAGGAATCCTTTAAACATTCAAGATTTAAACCTCACTTACTGAATAGCCAATATATAGTAATTAACCCATGTGTGAAATTAAATTCAACCCTAAGGGATATTTATATACATGTTGTTACAATCCTGTTTGAAGCCTTTCTAAGCAAGCTGTATGTAAAAGGATCAAAGGGCAGTTTTAACCCACTTGACTCCAAGCCACCACCATCCTACCCTCATCACTTGCTTAATATAAACCATCCAAATGTATATATCCATAGCCCATTTAAGAAACTCATTTGTCCAATATTAGGCTGTTTACATTTTAGAATGTACTACCCTTTAACATTCACAGTCATTGACCAGTTGAATAGTTTTCTCTTTGTCACTTCTCAGAAAACACCTGCTGGTGCAATCAGCATTCCTGTTCAATCACGTGGTATCTGGTGAGTTACCTGCAGAAAATCTGACCTTGTTTGCCCCGTATCTCCAAGCGCCATCTTAGCCAAGGTGGAGGTCCGAGAGAGTGGCACTGACCCTGGGAAGTCCATAAAGACACGAGTTTTAAACATCGCAATCCTATAGACAAAGGAAGGAAAAGTTTTCACACCAGAAAAACAATCCCTGTGGTCTTGCCAGCTCTAAAAGTTGTAAGGACGTGTAGAGGTCACCTCACCAATCCTCTGATTCCAAACTCCTACCTAAAGCCTTCTGTCATTCAAATGTAAAACTTTCTACTGTTAGAGAGCAGGAAAATCAATGCATCTCCTAGGAATGTGTATTGAGTTTCTGTAGAATTTAAATCAGCTACACAAGATTCCTAAGTTTTGCACGAGGCCAGTTAGGTGTGGATCATGAACAAAAGCAGAGATTTCTGGCTGTAAAAAAAGCAGCTTTGAAGCTTTACCTCCTTCTTTCCTTTGGATCTGAAGTCTGAAGGGGAAGGTTAAGTGAGAGTAGGGTCAGTAGGCTCTGGGCTCACACCGGGTCTTGAAGAAAGGAGTGTCTTGAAGGAAGATGTTCGAAGAAAGGTCCATGCATTCTGAGCTGGTGCAAGGATATTGCTTGAAGGTTTTGGGGGCTCCAGGTCAAGTTGTCCTTGGAGCTGCTCCAGGCTGGGGACTCTGATCCCTCACGAGCCAGAACAGCGCACTTGGCTGTGGGGTCCCACTCACTCCATTGCCTCTGGGGCCTCACCACCTCTTCTCTCTGGGCCCTCTGTCTTAGTCAACTTTTCTCTGGGCTCTGTAAACATTAGAAAAATTTAATGAATCCTTTCTTTGCATAAAGAGATTGGTAAACTTACATTCTCATTTCATATTCACAAATTGTGGCTGTTAAAAATAGCATCATGTCCTCTCACTTTCCACACATGACAGACACAGCCCTGCTTGAACTGAGGGGGGACGTGGTATGTGTCATGGATGGTCTGGGGGGGTCCAGGTTTTGGTGAGTGAGAACTGCTTAATGTTTTCCAGCTCTTATGGTTAAGAAATTACATCTTACATGTAACACTATCCATGAGATTAAATTCTCCTTTTCCCTTTTAATGAAATTGAAATTATTTTTCACCATCATCCTTATAAAAATCATTTCAGCACATGAACACTTTTTAAATGATAGTCCTTAAACACCACTCTCTTCTCTGTTGAACAGACCCAATTAATGTACCCTTTCCTCATTGGTCTTTTTTGTACTTAGGTGTGAACTCCTTTGGACAGGACTATGTCTATTTTAATGGATTCTGACCAATAGGTAATAAGAACTCTCCTATTACATGCACTACTTTCTTGGGAGGAGGAGAATACTGGCTAACAGTTACTGAGAGCTTAGTATATGTCACATATTATTCGTAGAGCTATACATGGAATCAATGGATTCATTCCTCATGAAGTATTATTATTAACCCCATTTTTCAGATGAGGATATTGAGGCATAGAAAGGTCAAATAATCTATGCAAGTTATAAAGCTTAGTAGGGGCTCATTATACAAAGAGAAACAAACACGGTATAAATCCACTGTTGTGATCATTTTCTCAACAAGTAACCAACTCCCCCCACAAAAGCTCATATCCTCCACAGACATAGTCTCTTGAAATTACATAATAAAAAAGCTAAAATTGAGAGCAGAATCCTTCTCACTGGTCCACACCCATGAAGTCCACCATTTCCAGCATAATTTCCAGTTACCCAGTTGCTTGCAATATTTCCCCTGCCCTTAGAAATACTTAAACTGATGCTATCCAGAAATAAGATCTTGTTCGAGTATTTTAATCTTTATAATTAAACTAGTCTCTAGTTGCCAGAGGTAATTTTGTTTGCAGGTACTGTTGATATGTGACTCTTTCTTACAAGTCTCTGCCACTGAGAAAATTGCGTGTAAAATGCAAAGGGAGTAAGTAGGAAAAAAATAAACTCAGCTATCTTCTTAGATGAACTGTATTGGCTAGTGAGAGTTTCTAAATCCATATCTGCCTCTTAGCAAATGGATTTTGCAAAAATAAAAAAAAAATACATTCCTCTGAACTTCTCTAAGGGAAATGATGAAAACATAACTAATATATGATCATGAACACTTGAAAGTGAGTTTTGTTTCTAAGTACAAAAAATAAAATAAAAACCACATAATCCCATTCAAAAATCACTATATAATTTTCTAAAAATAAACAAAAAAAGACAAACAATAGTCTTTCTGTCTATTTTTAAAGCGTTGTTAATAAGCTATCTTTGAAAACTGAAGGTTTATTTGAACCTTCTATTCAAGAAGTTTGTCCCCTGGGCATTTACTCAAAGAAAGAGAAAACACTAAATCTAAAAGATGCACACACCTATGTTTATTGCAGCGCTTTATAGTAGCTGAGATTTGGAAGCAGCCCCCAAGTGTCCATCAATAGATGGATGGATAAAGGAGGTATACACACACCCACACACACAAACACAGACACACACATGGAATATTTACCACGAAAAAAGAATCAGATCCTGCCATTTGCAACAACATGCATGAAGCTAGAGCCTATTATGCTGAGAAATAAGCCAGAGAAAGACAAATACCATATGATTTCACTTATATGCAGAACCTAAAAAACAGAACAAATGAACAAACAACAAAGAGAAACAGAAAATATAGAGAACAAACTTGTTGAAGCTTGCTGAAGGACAGAGGGTTGGGGGAATAGGTGAAATAGGCCAAGGGGGTGAAGAGGTACAAACTTTCAGATATAAAATCAGTAAGTCACTGGGATGAAAAGTACCGCATAGGGAATAGCCAGTAACATTCTAGTAACCTTGTATGGTGACAGATGGTAATTACGCTTATCATGGTGAGGATAGTGTAATATATAGAATCATTGAATCACTATGTTGTACACCTAAATCTAATATAAAATTGTATCTTAACTATACATAGAAAAAAGAAGAAGTTGGTCCCCTTGTCCCCAGGGGGAAAAAAAAATACTGTCTTGGTGCCCTCCTGTAATTCTTAATCCTCCTTCAAGGGCAATTCAAGATATTGAAAAAACATTAAAATTATTTTAGCCACTCTGCTGTTACCTATCTTATTCAGAAATGAAATTCTTCAATTAAAATGAAAGATTAACAAATGATAGTTAGCATGCGTCCCCACGTCTCTGAAGGTGATTTAGCTCTTCTCTGTCCATCGTTCTCAAAGACGGTATTGAAGACTTCGGGCAATGAAAGGGTCAAGTTTAAGTCTTCTTGAAACGTCTGTTCTCCATCCCTGTTAATGGCCTTCCTGGTGTTAGAGATTTGTTTAATGATCAACAGCGGCTTCTGTTCCTACCACTGAGTCTTCAAAAAAGTAGCATAACCGAGTTAATGTTTAACTGGATTCTTTGGGTCTGAAACTGCAGAATAGAGTTGAAGGGACATCTCCATGGAAACCAGCCGCCCAGGGTTTACTGTGTGGTGAAAGAAAGCTAGAATCTGACTTCCCTTAATTAAGACGCGCTAAGTTCAAGGCCCCAGACCTCTCCCTTCGCGGTTGCGCTTTGCGTATCGTTACGGTGAAATGGGACTGAGCCACGCTAAGTCTCATCCTCGGGTGACCAGAGTAGTTCCCTTGCAAAACAACGAGAAAGAGGCTCCCTCGGCCGGCGCCATGGACTTGGCGTTCAGTCGGAATCTGGAAGAAAAGAGTTCCTATCTGTTCGCGAGGCTGCAGGACCGGAATACAGCTCTCGCAGGGCAGCTGCCGCCTCTCCGGGAGACCTGGTGTGGAAGATGCTCCGCAGGTCCCTGTGACACCCGTCGTGAGGTTTGTGGATTTGGGCCAACGGAAGCTATCGACAGAGGTACTTGACTGTCCCCATAATCGTATCAGGAAGCTTCTAAGTAGCTGAAATGTAAGGGGACATCTTTCAAGTCGAGGGTGCGTGTTTGCCGAGTGTCCCGGATACACTGAAACGGGTGTGTAAACTCCGCACCAAAGGCTTTTAACCATTCCACACGAGAAGGAAAAAATCATTCTGTTTCAGCTTAGTTTACGGTGCTTTCAGTGTTTATACCTAGCTTTGCCAGACGATTAAAATTATATAGATAAGATGTGATAAATTATGACAATCATATGTTTCAGTTGGATTCTAAATTTAAATCATTCTCTCCAGTACCACTTAGTGCATCGAGCTTTGTTGTTTTGAAAGCAACACTTTAGGAGTGAATTCATCCTAATGTGAATTTGGAAACCACCCCATACAGAATTGATTTATTGCAGTACAGATGAGAGGATGAGTCACCCCCTCCCCAACCCCACATTCTTCATGCAGAATATGAACTAAGTTCTGTCATCTGCAGAACGACGAGAATTTTCCCCCTCTATGACTGGAAACTCTGAACCCGAAGTGGCTAGAAATGATCCCGGGATATTTTACAAGACATGTAAAATTTTTATGACAACCACAACGATAATTAAATAGCAATTCTAATTTGGAAAGAGAAATACAAGTACATAGTGCATATATATGCATATATCTGTGTAATTTTTTCTTTATATTCTGAATCAGTAATACAAATAAGTTCCTATTGCTGGTCAACTTGGTCAGAAAGCTTTATATTCTCTTTCAGTGTCCAGTAGATTTCACCCAAACTGATTCGCGTGGTCATTATCTATAAAATAGGCTTGGCTGGGTATATGGCCTACTTTTATGTCTCCAACTTCCTAAGCTCACAAGTGGGGATTTTTCTCTAGTTCCATTGAGGAGTTCCTTTTTTAAAAAATTCCAAACCCTGTACCCAGAGTTTTGAGATTCCGGTAACTGAAGAGTGAAAACTGATTCTAAAGCTAAGAGTCCCACCTGGAAAATATTCGTATTTTTGAAACGACAAAATCACATTAAAAATAATGAAGGGAAGGTGAATGTTCTGATCACTGAATTTAAGAGACCCACATTCTAACTCAACTCCACCAAATGCCAAATTGTATGAGTTTGGGAAAATTACTGCATCAATTTCCTTTACCTATAAATCAAGGGTAAAAATATAACTTTCTGACACAGCCTTTATCATTTGGAATGAATAGAATTAAATAATGAGGTGTTATCACTCAAGTCAACGTATAAAAGTAAGGAATAGTCAGGCTGCTGAAAAAATGTTGCCAGAAATACTTACATTTTTAAATCAAAAATGGTTTTTGTTGTCATTATTGTTGTTTCTGTCTTATTCAATATGCCAGCACCTCTCGAAAGAAAATACAGACATGGTGAGGTTTTTAAGGTGATCATTCAAATGCTGTAAGGGTAGAAACACATAATTACCCAGGGACTTTTGCATTTAGAATGCAAAGTGAAACTGTAAAGTAATCTCTGCAACAATCTAGAAATTAGAAAGCTTCAGATTACTTAGAGGAGAAGACAAAACTTTCTTCATGCAGTCTTTATCATGGTAGCAGTCCTAACACTCCAGGGTAATCAAGCTAAAAAATAAAACCCATAATGGACCTCTCGAGTCCTAGCTCTGTTTCCTAACAAGGCTTAGTTCTGCAGTGCTGGCTTGCTTCATCAGGAAAGAATATTGATATGTTGTATTATAGGGCAACTTGTGGGCATTTCTTTACTGAGTTGAGGGAACTAATTGGGAACATACAATGCTAAACATTGCATACTCCTATCAGAAGCGCATGCTCCATTTCTTTTTATCATCTCTCGAGTATCTACACATCTATCTGCCATCCATCTATTTCATCTAAAAAGAGAATTTATTTTCATTTCTTAGAGGTATTTTTTTTCTGATTTCCTAAATTTATTTTGGAGAGATTTCATGAAATGAAGACAAATGAAAAAGTTCCTTATTTCCCAGACCAAATTCTATGTTTGAACAATATTTGTAGTCAATAATTATGGATTTTTCCAACCCCTTGTAATATAAATCCAATATAAATTCCATCCAATATAAATCCAGAGAAGAAATGAGGAAAGCAGATATTGAGTCCTAGATCTAGGCTAATGTTTTATCATTTACATTCATGTAGGACCTCTGCCTATGTGTTTCATCTCCACATTCAACGTATAGGTTGGACGTGTATAATTAAAAAAGTACCAAACTGTATTAACAAAGTCTAATGGTTAGCCGAATTTAATGGTCAATTTGTTTATGGCTTGTTTTTATTTCTCTCCCAGCCCTTCAAGTACCCAGGGCCATGTATTTTGATATCCCACTGGAACACAGAGAAACAAGTATTATTAAAAGGCATCCACCCCGAAGACCTCAAGTAAGATGAATTTAAAAGGATTCATAAGGAATTTTTTGGATGTCACGGTAACATCCCTTTTTAACTCTAGTCACAAAGGAGGGATATTGAAAATGACTAAATTAATAAGAATGAGAATGTTGTTAAAGAGAATGTTGTCAGTTGCAATGGCCTACTTCTTTAAGATTTTCTTTTGTAATGATTTCACTTTTAAGACCACCACCAAGAGAAGGAAACATAGTATCAAAGACAAAGGCACCATGGGATTCAAAAAACCTGCATGTTGCACTGATGGGCTAGAGGACTATTTAGAAGTCACTTGCAACAAACAGTAATAACAATCGTAAGAGCTAGGACTATTAAATTAGCACCTACTTCAAGTCACATACACTCTGCACAACTTGATCAATGTCAGTCATTTAATCTTCATACACCTCTAAGAGAAAGGAGGCATTATCTTTGCTTTAATACATCTGGTTTAGAGAATAAAGTAACTTGCCCAAGGACAGTCAGCTATCAACCAGATCTCCAAAGCCCATGCTCTTGGCCATGAGCATCATTGATCTCTACAGAACTTCTATCCCTAACCTTCTATCGTTTTAAATGTTAACTGGTTGCTGAAATTGAGAGCATTGGATTCCAAGATAGCAAAGCAAAGCACCTTAATAAATATTTAATGAATTCCCGCTAGAGAGCTATAAATTCTAAGAACTCTCACCCTAGAAGGGGAAAGAGATCTGAATGGATCCTTGAAAATGGGCATCGGCTAAGAGAAGGGGTTGTTTGGGCTCTCCTGTGAGCAGGATCTATCACTGACATTTGAAAAAAGGAATCGGGGAGAAAAAAGAAAAAGAAAAAGGAATTGGGAAAAAAAATCTCACCTCTTACACAATTCACTCAGATAGCTGGACAAATCCCAGAGGTATTTGAGCTCATCTATTGGGGAATAGTTCTGTTTCAGTTGCTTTTTATTTCTGTCTTCTCCAGAAGCTCACAGTCATTGTTTGAAGTGATTTTATCTTTTGTTCACAAAAAAGCATTTTCCCCTAAATATTGGAAACTTCAAAACATTTTTACGTGAATAAAAATAAAGTATAATTATATCAAATTGGCATATAATTTTAAAACTCTTGGGCAAATCTCTATCTAAACTGGACAATTTCAAAACTTACATTTTAGTCCTAAATCAGATGTATCTCTTCAAAGGAGTGTGCTTAATATGTGTTCCTGGGTCAGTAAGCTGAATAACTCAAGGAGGAGATATTACTATAACCAGAGAAAAGTATTTGTGTAGTAGTCTGTAGTTTATGAAGTACTTTTTATATCAATCATCCCTAAAGCAGCTAAAGTTTAAGCTTTGATTCTCAAAACAGTTTAAGCTTGAAAAGAGAACTTTCGCATTTCAGAACCAAAGACTGTATCCCCACATCCTAACCAACCACTTTAAAAATCAAGGCAAATGAATTATTTGAGTGCAAAGACTGTGTCTCATTCCATCTTATATCTTCTGTCACTGGCACTTAATATGTATCCCCCAAAAAGCTTATGAATGAATAGGTGAATGAATGGTGAATAAATAGGTGAATGAATAACAATGAGCCCCATTATCCCTGGTGGGAACAAAAATCAAAATGCATTCTTCCTGCTGTCGCAGACCTGTAATATCCCTGAATTGTTAAGTCTAATTGGCTAGCTGCCAGTGTCATGAGTTACAAAGACACAGAAGTGTTTGTTGAACCCAAGAGTTGGGAGGCACTTGGGCTTCAGGTAACAGCTTTGCCTTGGATCCTGAAAGGCTCAACTCCCTCTGTGTCTCCCCTGAGCTCTTCTCCGTGCATTTGCTTTATTCTTCCTGCAAATTGACTTTCTCTGCTCCTCAAGACCACTCGGTGAAATGTGGCCACGGTCAATTCCTGAATTTGCGTTTTATAGTTTCAGTGGAACAGACAGATTAGCTGGCTCTCTTGGCTCCAATTTGAAATTCCTGGGAGAAAAGATCTTACTGGCTCAGCTTTGCTCGTGATTTCAGTTCTGTCCCATTAAGCTATAACCAGAGGAGATGCTCATGAAGTAGAAGTGTGGGCAGAGACGCCCCCCTCCCCCCACCCCCATAAATTCTGGAAGCAGCTCCCAGAGAAGAAGGAAATCACCGGGAACTTGGCAGATACTCCCAACGATATCAACTATAATTATCTTCACAAATGAGGCTCAGTACATTTTCCACCACAAATGGGTTTTTGAGAGAATAATAAATGCTGGGTTCCCATGACGTGCTAATTAATAGCCTAATCTCTGCCAAAGAAAATTCTAAAAGTATTTTTAATTATTAAACCAAATCTAATTGCATCCTAAATAATTTGAGTTGCACATTGGTACTCTCCACTTCCTAAACATCTACTCCTCAAGTAAAGAGCAGGTCGTGAACTAAAGTTCTCCCACTCCAACTCAGAGCAGCTGAATTCCGAGAGCCTCTGCCAGGCCACTCTGAATCCAGTGTGCTCATCTCGTGTTGAAAAGTTGATCACCACTGTTCCTTCATGGCCTGATTCACCTTCTCATCCAACCGTCTCCTGTCCTTCCTAAGGTAGAGATGGTCAACCGCCCCCAACCCTAAGGCCCCATGTAATGTGATTTCCTGGGATGACTCTTTCCTTCATCTCCCAAGATTTGCTTAAATCTCACAGTCTGACAGGCTTATTATGATAACCGTGTGAGTGTTGTCACTTACCCTTACCCTGGCACTCCTGGTTCCCATGAACCACCGTTATCTTTTCTTTTCCTCAGAGCACTGACTTCTAATACACCAAGCAATTTACTTCTATTACATTCATTGTATATTTTGTTCATCACCTCCCACCAGTATTAGAATAATATCTTTCACATAGGCAGAGATGTTTGTCTGTTGGCTTGTATGTATTTAAGTGTCTAGAACAGTATCTGGCATGTAATAGGTGATTCATAAATATGAGTTGAATAAATGTTGAATGAATGAATGCAAAGGGGGAAAGATGAGTATAAGTCCTGCCTGTGAGGTTTAAACTCACAGTATAGGAGATAAGTATAGAGGATATACTTACAGAAGATATATATATATATATATGTATATATAGTATATGTATAGTAGATAAGTATATGAGAGATAAGGAGGGCTGTTCCCACCTGGACAGTTTCACTGTGCTATTTTCAGTATTATATAATCTGTCACAAATGTATTCCCTTGCCTTGTCTTTTCTCTTTGCCCATTTTCAATTCTTGTTTCTTTGTGATTTGGGAGAGTGCTTTATATCTTAGATCTAGCTCTTTGTTAGTTACATGTGTTGCAAATGATCTTTTTTCCATCTATGGCTTGCCTTTTCATTTGTGTGTGTGTGTGTGTGTGTGTGTGTGTGTGTGTACACCACTTTAAATGTTGTCAAGTTTCTCAATCTTAGTATTTATGTTTTATATTTCTTGTATTTTGTTTAGGAAGTTTTCATTTCCCCCAAGGTCATAAAGATATTCTTCTTTCTTTTTAAACATTTTACTTATTTTTTTGAGAGAGAGCTAACACAAGCAGGGGAGGGGCGGAGGGAGAAGCAGACTCCCCACTGAGCGGGGAGCCCAAATCAGGGCTGTATCCCAGGACCCCAGAGACCATGATCTGAACTGAAAGCAGACTCTTAACCAACTGAGCCACCCAGGTGCTCTTCTTTATTTCTTTCTGAAATTTATAATATTTACCTTTTCTTAGGTCTTAATCTGTCCAAAATTTCATTTGTGTGCTGATGTGAATTTGAAATTTAACTTTAGTTCTTTTTCTTTTTTTTTTTTAAATATTTTATTTATTTATTTGACACAGAGAAACACAGCTAGAGAAGGAACATAAGCAGGGGGAGTGAGAGAGAGAAGCAGGCTTCCCACCGAGCAGAGAGCCCACTGTGGGACTCGATCCCTGGTTTCCGGGATCATGACCTGAGCCGAAGGCAGTCGCTTAACCAACTGAGCCACCCAGGCGCCCCAATTTTACTTCTTTTTCATTTGAATAACCTATTATCCCAACACTCTTTATGGAGTCATCCATCCTTCTTTGACCATTGATTTAAAAAGTTACTTTTGTCCTATATTCAGTTTCCAGAGATTCCTGAGTCTGTTTTCAGGCTCTCTCTTCTATTGCATTGGTCTATTTGTGTATCTCCACAGGAATTTCACACTGTCTTAATTATGTATCTTTAAGTCTTAATACAGCAAGTATTTTTATTTTTCTTTCTCAGAATTATCTTTGTTATTTATGGTGCTTTGCTCTTCCATGTGAAGTTTGGATATTTTTATCAAGTCCATTAAAAACCTTGCTAACATTTTAACTGAAATGCATTATAGGTTAATTGGGGAAAAATTCACCACATCTATAATACTGAGTCTTCTTCTAAACCACACACATTGTGTAAATCTCCATTTGCTCTGATTTTCTTTTAGATCTTTTAATAATGTTTCATAATTTCTTCATGGGGGTTTTGTGTAAGTTTTTTTTTTTTATGTTCATTTCTAGGTACCTATATCAGTCAGTGTTAAACTGGAGAAACAAAACCAATAGGAGATTTTATATATATTTTATTTATATATCATATATAATAATATTATATATTTAATATATAATATATTTAATTTAATATATATTTAATATATATAATTTAATATAAATATATATATATATATACACATAATCCTGCAAGAATTGGGTTACATGATAGTGGAGACTGATGGGGCGAGTCTGAAATCCATAGAGCAGACCATCAGGGAGGTTAGGCTACAACTGTAGGGCATGAGCTGAAGCTGCTGTCCATAAGTATAATTTTCTATTCTTCAGGGATGCCTCAGCTTTGCTTTTAAGACCTTTCAACTGATTGAATCAGGCCCACCGAGATTTTCTAAAATAATCTTCCTGAGTTAAAGTCAAATGATTATGAGGGTGCCTGGGTGGCCTAGTCAGTTAAGTGTACAATTCTTGATTTCAACTTGGATAGTGATCTCAGGGTCCTGAGTTCGAGCCCCAGGTTGGGCTCAGTGCTCAGCAAGCAGTCTGCTTAAGGTTCTGTCTCTCTCTGTCTCTGTCCCTCCCTCTGCTTTTGCATACACCCTCTCTCAAAATAAATCAAATCTTTAAAAATAAAACTCAAATGATCATGGACTTTAATCTCCTCTACAAAATAATGTCACAGCAATACCTAGATTAATTAGTGTTTGAATAACTGGTGGCTATAGCCTAAGCAAGACAATGCTGACCATTAAAATAACATCATGGGGGTTTCCCCTCTTATTTTGAGTGAAATCATGTTTTTTGTCTTTCTCAGCCTGACTTATTCACATAACGCTATACTCTCTAGTTCCATCCATGTTGGAGCAAATGGCAAAAGCTCATCCTTTTTTATGGCTGCTTAATATTCTTAATATTCAGCGTTCTGATAATGCTTGTAAAACAGATCCTCCATCTTACATTTTGATGCAGCTCTCTTGCACTGGGTGGAAAGGTAGAGAACAACTCAGCACTTGATGTCAAGCTGTGATCCTGGCTCTAGTTTGCCATCTTACATGGAGCATTTTTAGGTCCCTTTTAATCTCTAGAAATAACTCACCACCTTCAGGAGCCCCAACTGCCTTACAGATCAGCTTCTTCTACATACGTATTTCTGTTTGTTCTCTGGTCCACGGAGATATATATTTTGTATTGAAGCCCAACCACATCTTTTTAGCTTTATGTTTTATTTTTCACTGCTAGATGTTTGGGGCAAAGAAAGTTATTGAAATATGAACTCATTGCAATGCCTTGATCAGAAGTTCTTACTTGGGCTCATGATTTTTTGCTTCAAGGCTGACCTGGACATCTTTACCTTCTTCTGAGACCTTTTAATGACATACATTCTTAAGTCATGGTGCCAACAAATTTTGCAGTTTCTTTGAGCTTTTCCTGCCCATTTTTCTCTTCCTGCTACTACACAAAAGCAACCAGCTCAGGTTACTGTATCATGAAGTTCAGTGACTTCTGCTTCCTTTAATCTCTATTTCAAATTTTCCCAGATGACTCTTCAACTGATTAGTCTGATCATTTGTTTCACTTGAAAAGCCAAATAACCCAAAAACCTTTAGACAGATAATACATTTTTTATAACATGAAATTAAAAAAAAAAAGTGCCATTATACCATACCAGCTCCCCAGTCACTGCCTCCCTTGTATTCTCTCTGAAGGTGATGGGGTGAGGCACTTTGCTTCCCAATCAGGGGGAAAGAACACTGATATGAACCCAGAATTCTGGGGTAATTTCATTTGACGGGTTTGTTTAGAGAAGCCAATTTTCCAACAGCTATTCCTGCAGTGCTTCTCAGGCCTAGTGCAAACATTTATGGGAGGGATGCTATTTGCAATGTTAGTTGCTGCCATCTAGTGCCCTATGTGGACGAATAGTGTGATTCTTAGTTCTTTTGAAAGGCCAGGAAGAAAGTAATTGCCTGGAGAGGATTCTTAAAGACACCTGTTCTTTAACCCTTATCAGAGTTCACGTTTAAATAAAATGAGGCTGAAAATAGAAGAATATATATTTATATTTTCAAAGAAAAACCTGGCCCTAAGAATTTATGGATAGATTATTTTAAATAGATGAAAATATTTAAATAGCTGGAGTCTCCAGACTTACATTTTTAATAATGCACCACAAATAAATACTCTGTGGTCTGCTATGTGTCTTTATTCACTTGAGGTGAAGCCAGAACCTAGAAAATCATCAGAATGCCCTGGAAATACATTACCAAAAACACACACAACAACAATAACTAAGAAGCTGGACTTCATTGAAATTAAAACCTTTTGCTCTGCAGGAGGTAATTTCAAGAGACTGAGAAGGCAAGTAGAGAAGATCAAAGAGGGCAAGTAAGCATATGAAAATATGTTCAACATCATATGTCATCAGGGAAATGCAAATTAAAACAATAATGAGATACCACTATACACATATTAGAATAGCCAAAATGCAAAACATTGACAACACCAAATGCTGGCAAAGATGTGGAGCACCAGGAACTTCTTATAAAACTAAACATACTCTTCCCATACAACCCAGCAATTGTGAAACTTAATATTTGCCCAAATGAATTGAAAATTGGTGTCCACACAAAAACCTGCACAGGAATGAGTGTGGTAGCTTTATTCATAATTTCCAAAATTTGGGTGTAACCAAAATGTCCTTAGGGATGAATGGACAAAGAAATGGTGGTACATCCATATAATGGAATATGATTCAGCACTAAAAATAAATGAACTCCCAAGCTATGAAACTGTGTGGAGAAAATTTAAAGATTGATTTATTTGAGAGAGAGAGAGAGAGAGAGAGAGAGAGGGAGAGAGAGAATGACCAGGGTGAGAGAGAGAAGCAGACTCCATGCCGAACATGGAGCCCAACTTGGGGCTCGATTTCACGACCCTAAGATCATGACCTGAGCTGAAATCAAGAGTCATAAACTTAACTGACTGAGCCATACAGGTGACCCTAACTGGAGAAAACTTAAATATGTATTGTTAAGTGAAAGAAGCCAATCTGAAAAGGCTATATTCTGTATGATTTGAAAAATTTTGACATTTCAGAGAAGGCAGAACAACAGAGACAGTAAAGATCAATCATTGCCAGGATATAAGGGGAGGAAGGGAAGGTTGAACAGACAAAACACAAAGGATTTTTAGAGCAATGAAACTATTCTGGAGGATATTACATTGGTGGATAAATGTTCTTACACATTTGTCCAAATCCATAGACTATAAAACACCAAGAGTGAACCCTAGTTTAAACTATGGGCTTTCAGTGATAATTCATGTGAATGTAGGCTTATCAATGTACTTCTCTGGTGAGGGATGTTGATAGTGGAGAAGGTTGTGCATATGTGGGGGCAGAGAGTATCTGGGAACTCTCTGTACTTTCCAGTTTTGCTGTGAACCCGAATCTTCCCTAAAAATTAAAGTTTATTATTTATATATATAATACGTATATTCACTCCCAGGACATACTCTAGACCTGTTGAATCACAATCCCCAGTGAAGAGCCCGGGTTTTTTGGTGTGTGTGTGTGTGTGTGTGTGTGTGTGTGTGTGTGCACGCGCATGCTTAATTCCAGGAGATTCTGATGATAAGCCAGATTTAGGAACAAGCAGATGAGTTAGGTGCATGGGATTTGGAACTGGATAAATCTGAGTTTGAATTCTAGAGCTGCCATTTTCTAGCTGTGCAACCTTGGGCAAGTTATTAACCACTCAGCAATAGGGAATCATCATAATAACTCACAGGATTCATAGGAGGATTGAACCAGATGACATATTGTGACCTTGGGAGTGACAGGTGGGGACAACTGTAACGGTTCATGGGCCTCATCACGAGAAAGAACTAGATCCTGAACCAAGTCCAGGGAGTGGCACAAACATTTCGTTGTCCTCCCGTTAGGGCCCGAATACCCACTCCGGTCACTGCTAATTCTTCCTCCCAAAGGTGCCTGGATAACTCTTTCCCTTTGATCTGTATTCTCCAAAAGGTTCTGGTCTGATCAGCTGCTACCTCTTAATGCCAGTAGGTCCCACTTGCCCAGCGGAGAAGAGAGCCAGACAAACCTCTCTCTTACTAGTCCTCATCACCTCTCATTACACTGTTGCATGGTTCTTATGTTAAACGTCCCCCTTCTCCACCTAAGGTGAGACTGGAACAGGGAACCACTTCCTACCACAAGTGCAAATTGTCTGCAGCAGGCACATGTCTACCTAAAGATGAGTTCTTCCCCTTTGTCTCTCCTCTCCGTCTCCAAATCCTTTGCCCTCATTTTCTTCCTTGCCAGGCGAACTTTGGGCTGTGCCAGGAGAAAGGAGTGCAGGTTGTTTTCCGTGGAACAGCTCAGGCCCAGAGGCCAGGAAATTGTTCTACAGAGAAGTAGCAGGAGGCAGAGATCCTGCTCGCCCAGAGTGCTGGCTGCTCAGCGTCCATTTCCCTGTCTTCCCTCTCTCTATTTTTACTCTGGTCATCTCAAAAGCCAAGCGGGCTTCCAGTTCTACCTCTTGATAATGCAACCAATCAGACTACGAGGAAAAATAATTTCAAAATAAATCATCATTTGCCTTTAGTGTTGAACTAAGGTGGGAATGGTGCTCACACTTGGTGTCCTTCTCGTTTTCCTCCTACTTCTTCAACCATCTCTTTTCCGTGTGCTTGTCCCCACCCACCAGCTTCTCAGATTGGAGCTCCTCAAGCCTTCAGTCCTTATGGTCAAGGTGGTCTTACCTATGACTACGGTTTCAGTTATTCTCTACTCAGGGATGATCCCCAAATATGCATCTCTAGCACAGACCTCTCCTGTGAGCTCCATGCCTGCATATCTCATTATCTACTCAACGTCTACACTGATAAGCCTCAAAGGCATCTCAAATTCAACCTGCTCTGAACTGAATTTTTATCCTCATCTTACATCCCAGTCATACCTAGTATTTCCTCGGGTTCCCATCTTAGTGAATGAAAATACCATCCCTCCCTTGTATTTGGAGGCCATTTGAAACCTTCACTGTTCCTCACCAACTATAACAAATCTTGTTTAGTCGGTTTTAAATATTTGTAGAGCCCACTGACTTCCCTCCATGAGCCCTGAGCCCATCACCATTGTCCTCCTAACTGGCCTTCCTGCATCTGTGATTGTTCTTCTCTAGTTTGCACAAGTGCAGCTAGAATGATCATTTTTTAAAAGCAAATGTAATCATGTCATTACTTTGCTTAATATATGTCAGTGGCTGCCCATTGCTCTTAAGAAGACTGACATGTTTAGAAGGCTCCATTGGGCCCTGCAAGACCTGGCCCCTGCCTCGTACCTCTCCAGCCTCATCTGAGCAGGTCTTCCCCTCACTCCGAACTGCAGTCAACTGACTCTGGCAGTTCCCTCTACAGATCCTGCTCTTTCCTACCTTGGGGTTATTGTGTGTGTTGTTCCCTCTACCTGGAACACCTTAGTCCCCTAAAATTTCCCTAATGTCTAGCTTCTTTTTTTTTAAAGATTTTATTTATTTATTAGAGAGAGAGATCACAAGTAGGCAGAGAGAGGAGGAAGCAGGCTCCCTGCTGAGCAGAGAGCCCGATGCGGGCCTTAATCTGAGGACCCTGAGATCATGACCTGAGCCAAAGGCGGAGGCTTAACCCACTGAGCCACCAGGCATCCCCTAAGTGTCCAACTTTTGCTGGATATTACTTCCTCAGGAAACTTTCTTGGACTGTCCCCTGACTCCTACACCCTTTCCACTAATTTTCTAGGGCTGCTGTACCAAAGTACAACAAATCATGGGGCGTAAAGCAATAGAAATGTATTATCTCACAGTCCTAGATGTGAAAAGTCCAAGATCAGGGTATTTGCAGGGTTGGTCCCTTCTGAGAGCTGAGCAGAAGGATCCGTTCCATGTCTCTCTTAACTTCCGGTGGCTTTCTGGTGGTCTTTGTCACTCTTTGGCTTGTAGAAGCATCACCCTGACATCCACCTTCGTCTTCACATGGTGGTGTCACTGTGAGGATGTGGGTGTGTGTCCAAATTTCCTTTTTAATGAGGACACCGGATCTAGTGAATGAAGGGTCACCCTACCCCAGTATGACCTCATCTTAACTAATTACATCTCCAAGGACCCTATTTCCAAATAAGGTCACATTCTGAGATGTTGGGGGTTAAGACTTCAACATATGAGTTGGGGTTGGGGGCACAATTCATCTCTTAACACCCTCCATTCCCAAGGTGGAGCCCTCTGGTCGTATTTTGTCATTGTTCCACCCTGTAGACTTTTTCCCCAAAGCACTGATCACAGTTTGTCATTATTAATGAATAATCATATGAGTAAAATGTATTTGCTCCCCCAGCAACTGTAAGCTCTGCAGGGACCATGCTGTGTGTGTTGAAAGTTGTACCCTCATGCCTGACACACACTAGATGTTCAGTATGTACTCACTGAGTGAACAGATAGATTCCGTGGCCTTCCAAGGCCCACATGTCAGTGTGGAGAGACCCGCCTTGGTCTCCCAGGCCTGCTCAACCACTTCCAGAACATTTGGTCATCTGAGGCAAGCAGGGCTGAAGGCAGGTCCGCTGGTTCATTATTGGCTTCTCAGTCTTAATGATCCCTCGAGACTCTAATATGATCTCCCCCATAAATATGACAAGCCCCTAGAAAAAAAGGCAAAAAAACAAACAAACAAACAAACAAAAACCCACGTTTGTAAGCCCATTGCACTTTCATTTTAAATGTGCTTTATGGTGCCAATGCTCATTACGGAGAAGGCTGGGGGAGCTTCTTTGGAGATCTTAAATATAGGTCACTTCCCTGAGAACTGGAAGAGCCCAGCTGGGTGATTAAGAAATGAGTAGAACA